>JAOEHX010047861.1:0-11486 GCA_025448015.1 Bolborhynchus lineola | reverse complement strand
TTTGATTCATTCCAGTGTTCCATTTCATTTTTCTAAAAATTTCCTTACATAAGAATATAACATAGACAGACAAAACAAAAAAAAAAAAAAAAAACAAACCAACTGAAACCAATGCAGAGACAAACTGAACTTTCTTCTTGTTGTGCCTTATTTCTCCTCTGCACTTTGACTGCATTTCAGTGAGTACTGGCAGCAAGATGCATGCAAGCACAGAAGGCATGTGAATGTACTAGAGGAAACTAACATGTTATACCTGCACAGAGAAGTGGCTGTTTCTGTCTTATATTTTAAACCATATACAAAACATCACTGTTCATTAAAAGCAATTCCTTAAAATTTGAAGATTTGAAGGGCACAGAGAACAAAAATCATGTGTCCCTTTAACACAGCTGAATAATATATCTGGAACTGAGTAACATACATGTGGTAAATCAGGATTTGTTTTTCAGAGAAGAGACCTGCAATTTCAGCTCTGGACAGCCTTGGATCCTACAATAAGATTGTTTTAGACACTCAGGATGCACATGGCTTTCCCTTTAAGCACTGCCTAAAGTCAGTGCAAGTCTGCTCTTAATTCAAAGGGACAGTGGATAAGGCTGTGGGGCGCATCTATTAGTAAATAGTAATAGGATTTTGGTAGTAAGAATAGAATTTAGCAGCTCTTTTTTTTTTTTTGATAGATAGAAGGAATCCAGGCATTAAACAGTACAAACACTACTCCACAGTTTTGTACTATATCTCACTTTCCACTAGGAATACAACATGATTTTTATTATGAGAAAAATAAGGTCCTATCACTGAAACAGAATTGTTTCCAAGGGGCTGTTATGATGAATCTTCCACTGATGAGAGAACCAGGAAAAAAGAGAATCATTTCTTGGAACTCATATACTATATATCAAACAGAAAGATATATAAAAAAAAATCATTATTGCTCTGAAGAATCCTTTGCTGTGTGCTGTGGTTTGAAGAGTTGCTAGTTTCATCCTGATCCAGCTTCTTGCATCTTCATGCAGGTTCATCACTGACCTGAGCACAAGTCAAGATTTGGCCAAGCTTATCTTTCACTTAAGAGCAAAGATTTCTTTGCCTGGGAAAGCCCTTCCTGCTGCTCCACCACAAGTGTTCCTTGCTCACAATACACATACTCAGTTTGCATGTCTTATTTATTCATTTTATTGTCAGCTGTTTTGACCCTTACTGCACCATGAGGACACCCAATGTACTTCCAAGAAAAAACAAGTTTCTGCAAGAAAGGCAGTGGCAGCTCTGAGTTTCTAGGTCCCTGACAAAAAGTTTAAACCCACCTGAATGAGATATTCAGTGAATTTTTTGGCAAACTGAGCAAAACTGTTTATGCTCATTCGTGCTGAAATATAGGTCCCATTTAAAAATGGAATCGGCCTGATCCTTTGATTTTCAAGGTTATTTGGAAGAAGCCTCCCTTGCACTTCTCACTGAGAATCCAAGTTTGATTTTCCTCCCTATTCTATTTTTCTTTTCTCTCTCTTAAAGGTACCTACAATCAAAACAACAAACGAGCAAAACTCCACAACTTCAATCTCATTCAGAAAATTAGAAAGAAGAAAGGGAATGGGAAGTGTAAGCCTTTGCCAAGACTGTACATGTTTCTATCCTCAACAGTAACTGACAACAAAGAACAAGTATTCAGTGACATTTGGAAAACAATAGGATTCAATCTCAAAAAAACAACCAGCTTAGCAGTGTACCATTTAAAGCCTGTTGAAACCAGAAGGACCTAGCTGGATTACTGGAATACTTTCAAACTTCACATGAGTTTGGGTTTTCTTACTTTGTGGTTCCATAAACACACAGGGAGAGAATTCTCTGATCCATGGAGTAGGCATGGCCTATAAAAGGGCTCTAGCCTCTTTTCCCAAGTGATAAATGGTAGTACAAGAGAAAATAACTCCAAATTGTGCCATAGGAGATTTAGATTGGATATTAGGAAAGATTTTTTCAGTCACCATCCCTGCAGGTATTTAAAAGACATATACGCATGGTGCTCAGGGTCATGGTTTAGTGGTGGGCTTCTCAGTGTTGGATTTACAGTTGAGCGTGCAGATCATAAGGGTCTTTTCAAGCCTGAACAACGCTATGTTTCTATCATATGAGATAGAGCTAACTTCCTGATGACCCTTTTGTGCTTATTTCCATGAGTGCTTTAGTGGCTCAGACACTCTGCTTGCAGGAGCTCTGCTAATCAAAGGCAGTTTTCAAGCATGGAGTGCCCCTGTGAGTTCATCATTCTGACCATAGGCACAACCATCTCAGGCTGACTTTGTCCTGTGAAGCTCAGTTCCAGCCTTCCAAAGCCTTCTGGAGGTTCTTCCACCTGGGTTTTGGCATGGTCTCTGCTCTGGAACCTACTATCCAGTGGCAGTACCTGTGCCACTAAAGGGAAGACAATCCAAGCATGGACACAGAATCACTTAAGCAGTGCAACTATTGGAATGTTTTGGGCAAGGGTTTGACCAGGCCAGTAAGGACTGTCCCAGATAGTATTAGGACACAACTAGGACATTATCAGGACCTGTTGCCATTTGGTGGATTGGATGAGGCCATCAAATCTGAAAAGAGGGATTTAGCAAACTGGTTGTGAACTGAGCCATGCCACTCTGCTTTACTGTTAGGGCTAAGGAATACACCATAGCCTGGTTTATCAAATAGCAGAGACAGCAAGTTGGCACAGTCAGCTCTTGACGAGCTTTAGCCCCTAGGCTCTAGATCTGAGCAAAAGCCCATGAAATATGCCTGAAGTCAGCCCTGCTGCAGCTGCCACTCACAATTCTTCACTGATAGCAGCCATTGCTGATGATAGGCTGGACATAGTCATCCACAAATATTGCCATACAATTGACGTTCGTGGCATTTCCCCATGATCTGTTAGAGACTGAGAAGATGGCACTTCCCCAGCACAGACATGCAGCTTTCTCATGCCCTGGATCTTCATGCGGGTTTGGGTGGCAATCTGCGGGAAGCTGTGTCCTGCCCTCACTGTTGTATGAAAGGATGTAGCCAGCTGCAACCCAGAAGCTTCCTTGCCCTTGCAGAAAAAAAGTCTCAGGCATTTCCTAAGTCAAATGGGAGGTCCAAGAACTATGTGGACACATTCTGCTGCCTTTGCCTCATGGCACTGAACCCTGCACCCTCGGCTCTGCAGCCAGTTCCAACTTCTATGCTCACCTTGTGAATACAGTACTCTGACAACCAGCACACTGCTACAGGAATAGCAGGGCCCGGGATAATTTCTGACCCATGTTCATTTTTCTTTAGGGAGATGCTGGACCATAAACATCATTCAACAAGAGCAGCCTTTTCTTTCCTTTCCACAAAGAGGCATTAAGCTAGGCTTGGCAGAAGGAGGTAAGCCTCTGGGAAGACATTATCCTGACAGCAAACACTGGTGACTGGCTTTGTATGTATGAATGTATGTGTTTGGCAGGCTCTAGATGCTAAATAAATACGGGTTATTAATAAAGCACTAGCTGGAGATGGAAAATAAGATTGAATGCTTCATTTTCCCAGAGCTGTTTCAGGATCTTAGGGGGGAAATAAAGAACAAAGACAATGGAAAATGGAGAACCATAGGAGAAGGACTGGGGGCAAGGGAAGCCAATAAAGAGGAAAATAGCAGTAAGGAGGAGGCAGTGAATTTGGCTGGCTGTAAAAGAAGCTCAAACAAACAAAGAGTAGCAAAATAGCACTGGTATAAACAAAATGCCAACCACCACTTACCCTACTGAGATTCAAACTAAGATGTGAAAATGCAGCACCCTGGCCATGAACACTTGCTAGAGACTAAGAAGGAACAAGAGACAAGCAAATAATCTCTTTTCCCTTTCACATAAGGCAAAAAATCCAGGCATAACATGTGCCCAGAGGAGAAGCCCAAATACCACAGAGGGGTTTTAAAGTGCTGTAGGACTCTACAGAAACAATCAAGGGTCCCCAGAAGGGCTCTAGCTCTGCTCCTGCCTTCACCCCTATTGACATCCTACCCAGCACAGCCATGAGTTTCATCTGCTCTTCTGTGCCCCAAGTCAAAGCCTGTGCTAGAGACACAAGTGTCAGCAGATTTTTCTTGCCATTTTCATAACCTTTTCCAACTCACATACTACGCACACCTTGGAACCATGTTTTCATACCCTCCCCTCAAACTAACCACATGCATTACTTCCATGACAGCTCTATGCAGTCAGACAGGGACACTATGATTAAATACTGCTTTCATAAGATATCTGCAGGTTTTAGTACTACAACGATCTTTAAACTTAGATTCCATGTATTTTAGCCTAACAAGTCTTTACAATTTTACAGTTCTCAGTTAACACTGGGGCTATTTTTCTGGATCAAATGGCAAACTGCTACATATATCCTTACATGCATATAATTCATTTATTTTTGCCAAGCAACAAAGCACCTCATTAATTAGGTCTCTTGGGTTCAGTTCTCTTCTACTTGTGCTACAATAGTCCTAAAGCTGTCATACAATTAATAAAGGCTACAGCTTAGAAATACTGTCATATTTTTGACCATGGCTGTAGAGCATTTCAAATTTGTCTGCCTGGACTTAATAGTCTCAGGAAGTAGTCTAATTTTCAGAGACAGCATCCACATCTCCATTCATTTTAATGGTGGATTTGCAGACATAAAAGTCAGAATCTGGATAACTTACATTCCTTTCATGTAAGAGTGGAATCCCTTACCTCCAGGCTCCTGAAACCTAACCTGCAAGTATTTTGTTAACTCTCCCTGACACACACCATGGAACAAAACCTTTTTTTGAAAAGCACACCTTAGATTTTGACTTATCCAGGCTTTGATCTATCACCTTTGTTCTTCAGGACGAGATAGAGGCTGAAAATATCAGGACAATAGCAGCAGAAAAAGACCACATTGTAAAACAAACTTACTAGTTCCATACATTCTTTTTAACACATGACTCAGTGCATTCATTACATAGCTGGGCTTTACTGCCTCATTTTGCAGAAATCTAGCTGTGCTGCTCAGCATGCCCATGTGCTGATAAAGCACATGCATGGAGCTGCTTCAGCAAAGCACACTGGTCTGATAGTCCATAAAAAATTGATGTGCAGATGCACAGAAGCCAGGACATGTGGGTGCATTGTTCTTGCTTCACAAACCCAGGTCAGCTACGTATGAGTAAGCTGCAGCAAACCCATGTCAAGCATCAGAATACAAACTATTTCACTGGCACCCAGCAAAGACTGACAGGATAAAAACTCAAACGACAGGACAGCTGAAAGCCTTCCTACTACCAGTCTTACTCTGGAAGAATATTACCACCAGCAGTTTACTGAAAAGCAGTTCATACTCCAACAAGTGCTGTTCAAAGATAACATGCAATTCCTTTGCTTTCTCCCTCACAGAAGGAATACATGATACCCCTGTAAGGACAATGCAAAATATTCACTAAAAGGCATCTTAGGTGGCTCTCAGCCATAGATCTAATTTTAGCACTCATTTCTACGGGCATTACTGATAATTTCTTCTACTCAGACCCCGGACCTTTACATGAAAATGCTTGGTTTGACTTTGCAAGCACTGTATGAGATAGTATGTACCATGTGGGCCTTCCCACAGTTCTCAACTGAAAACATACTAATGAGTGTTTATGGTGGGGTTATGAAAGTGGAGAAAAATTAGTTGATTTTACAGAATTATGTGACGTTGTATATCTTTTGATAAGTACTGTCCACTGAAGTAAAATACACTGATAAGGCAAGCACTCATTATCTCCTTCCAGCTAATTAAATGGAGGTCATTTGTATCTTCAATTAGTTGTGTATACTATGTATCACTCAGAAATCAGTCTTACATACCAGCTCTGTTTCAAAGGTGACATAGAAAGTAAAATCAAGGCACTGCTATAAGCAGTGTGAAGACAGTGACAATTCTGTTTTGCTTTATTATTCAAAGAAAGAATTTATAAGAAAAAAGTCACTGGAGACTAAAACATTATTTGAGATACCTAGCATGCAGAAAATCCAGGAGCTAAACCAACAAGCTCTGCAAAAATAGCTATTTGCCACAGGTTTCAATGTTTCAGGCAAAACCAAAATACTTTATTTAAAAAACAAGAGAAAACTAAACAAACAATCCCCCACAAATAAATAAAAAAACCAAAACAAAACCAAAACCACTCATGTGGGCAAAATATCTCTTCTGCAACCTTTACACTCACCTCTTTTCTTTTGTTCTGCAAAAAGACAATTGCTCTCTTCACTGGACAAGGGAAGAGTAGCTCAAAGCCCATGAAACTGCTAAAAATTTTCTTTCTTCTCAATTAACTATGAATGTATTTCAGCATCATTATATGCAAGCATTTTTGAGCTCCTCTAGTAAACAGAATAAAGGATTGCAGCTACTGTTTGTGTAACAGTTTTCATTTCCTTTCTCCTGGGAGTTTTCCTCTCCTTTCTCCTTGGGGAAAGTCTTTCTCCCTCAGGCCATCTGCATTTCCTAAGGGGAGAAGCAAGCAATAGTTGCAGCTTACAAAACCACATCAACAATCCACTCATCCACTGTGCTTCTGCTGGTGTTTTTGCTTGGCATCCCCTTTTTGTTTTCTAAGGCAGCATGGAGAGGACCATGTCTCCTGGTTTTCCCTGCTTCTGTCAGTTTGCTCTTCAGGAAGGGAAAGCAAGGGCCATTATGTCTCCTCCACTACCCAGTGCGGGCAGCAGACCCATGTTATCCTGCAAGGTCTCTGCCACAGCACTCTGGGGCAAAAAGGGTAAGGGTGGACTTCTAACCCACCACACTTCTGAGCTATATGCTCTCCTGAATCAAGGTCAAAACAAAAACATCAAGTGAAGGGCCTGATGCACATGGGCAGTCACTCCTGTGCTGCAATGGAGAGATTATTCACATAAGCATAGAATACTCCAGTGGCAAAGAGCAAACAAGATAAAGCTTGCAAAGCAAAGAGCTGTGTGAGACTGCCATGCATGTCACATGTAGCCATTCTTAATTACTCTCACACCTGAAGACATGCTTCTACTGTCATCAAAATCTAGTTTCACTTAGGGCATTTGATGCTACACTCTGCCTGCCATTTTCTTCCTGTAGCCTAAGTTTAGGAGTGGTACTGTCTTTTTTAAAGTTAATCTGGTTACTGGCAAAGGCACACATATCCCACAGAGTGACATGCAATGAAAACAATTAGGAAGATTGCTGATTAATCCCCTGACACCCATTCTTCTTGGTATTCCACCCTGCTCTTCTAGCCCAATTTTCAGAAACCTTGGAGCAGATGCTGCCTGCAGCAGAGAGTAAACCTTCAGATGATTCATGGCTGGGGATTTCTGGCTGCCACTGCATGTCACCATGTTGCTCAGAGGAGCTTATAAGCTTGCTGAAGGCAATGAATAGCTTCATAAACCCTATAGTTTATACTTTGATTTAATGAAACAGTAGGATCTGTATCCAACAGAATGCAAACAGAACAAAATTTTCACTGCAGTTTAACAAAAATCTTTTTGCTGCTGGAATTTAAAACGTATACTGCAAGGTGATAAATCTTGGTAGTTGCTCAAGAGTTCCCTGTCTTTGAGGGTGTTGGATTTGTTTCCCAAGTTCATGCTATCTAACACCTGTGGCCTAACACTTTTCTTGCCCAGCAATGTCATTTCCTCGTAGTATGTCCTGCCATTGAAAATCTCTACTTATGCTGGTCAAGGAAGCACAGCTAGCCACAAAAGCTCATGAGAGACTCCTGGAAGGCATGCTATGAAGCCCCAACCCAGCTAAACTTTAGGTCCAGACTCCCCAAAGCACACATATCTCCCCACAGGGATTACTCACGCAGACAATACCCAGGAGACCAGGAATCAAGGGCACTAACAGAAATGCAGTCACACTGAGCAATCTCCTTGGCTGACAGCAGACCCTGTGAGAGGTTTCCTTTGAAAAACAGAAAGCCTTCAGCCCCTGCCCCAAGCAGCCATCAAGTACATTGCTATGCATGCCTCAGGAATCTGATCCAAAGCAACTGAGGAAGCCAAGTAAGCCAACTGCCTTTGGAAAGTCGTATTATTTCAACCTCCTTGGGGAAAAATGTATTTATCCATTAAGTACTGATCTCAGTAGATTACTGCAAGTGCAGCTGTTTCCGTTTATTCCTCCCAACTCCTACAGACACACTGAAGCCTCTCCAAGCATCTGGCTCCTCTCTCTTGATGGGAATATTCAAGTTATAAAATAAATCTCACAAAATCAAGGTTGGACATAAGAGGCAGAGAAACAGCAGCACCTCAAAAACTTCAGTCCTGGAAAGAAGAGCACAGGCTATATATATAGGCTCTGCATGAAGCTGTATCACACAGTAAAGAACATCTTGGATATGCAAAGACCATCTGTTCAAACAAAGCCAGAAGTCAGAGCAGACACAAAGACCAGGCTTTCCTACCAGCACTAGGAAAACTCAGTCTGTGCTCAGAACTCTTTCAAATGCAAATATTAGATAAAATATCCTAACAACACTGATCTTATCCCCACCTTCAACTAGCTAACAGTCCATAATTCTTTTACACTCAGCCCTCTCTGTACTAAAATGGCCTCCCTTCCCTGTGGTAATGCTACTCTTAAGCAGACTCTGATCCCATAAAACATATACCGCAACCCCAGCCTTTCTCTACATGCTCTTTTCTGCTGCACTATAACAGCTGGACTGATGGGCTACAGGCTCACAATCTTTCTTACCCTGGTCCACAAAGCCGAAACCTCATCAGGCTTAGCACCTGGACTGCAAAACACACCAATCCAGTTTGCTTGTCCGGGTGCTGTCTACCCTTCCATTCTGATTGAGGAATCAGCTGCTCTAAACCTCTGCTTGGGTTTGTAATGGCAAACATCTCACAAAACCAGTATGCTGGATCCCTGCCATAATGGTTTCCCATGAAAATGGTGATTAAAAAGGTGGGATGCAAAGTTACGCCACGTGGCCTTTCAGATACAGTGCTGGTGCATTATCATCAGAATGACGGTACTGCTGCTTACTGTGCCAGTAAATACACATCATGGCACAAATGCTCAGCAGATGAGTCTGCCAAATATACCTACTCTCAGTGCAACAACACTAGTACTTTGTACAAGAGATTAGATAAACTGAAGAGTGCATTTACTGCATGTGCTTCCTATCTCAGTCTCTGGGCTTATATCTGCATTATCTTATCAAGTCACTGTTAAATAACCCAAGCTGACAAAATAGGCTCAGAAAAACTCTTTATCTTGATCTGGAAGTGTTGAAGTAATCTCAAAATATGAATTTCAACAATGAAGCGAGTACACCAAATAGAAACCTATTATTCAAGACATAAATGAATCCCTGTAGTAGATCAGAGACTTAGAGCACTTAGTACATTCCTGAGGTATGGGCCTACCTGCGGAGTGCAGAGACCTCCCCACACGCTCAGTTCACCATGCTCTTTAGAGCTCTTTAAATCTCACACTGTAGCTCCTGGCTCCGCTGAGATCCTATGTGGCCAGGTGGACCTTGGGGCTCCTGCTTACAGGTCTCTGGGCTTGGAACCCCCCATATGGGGAATGAGGAAATGAGGGAAAACCAAAACACGAGAAAAGGGAAATGGTTTGTAAGCAGGAAAAAAAATGAGATCTGAAGCACTCACAGGCAGTTGCTTTTCCCATCTAGGGAGAGAAAGTCTCTGAATATCATGTCTTCTTCCAATACAAGCAGGAAGAGGAAAAATCCCCAAACCCTCTTTAGGGATATGAAAAATATCTTCAGAACATAAATCAAAATATTCTTATTGCCCACACAAATTCAATCCCTTTTGAAAGAGCATGAAATGATGAAACAGTATTAAAATATTAATGGGGCGCTAATCTGGGAAACAGCTTAATTAGGTGAAAAGAGCATTCACGGAACGAAAATATTTCTCCTTATTGCTGCATCATGAAAGGAACTTGAAGCACAGCTGAGCAACTGTCTTCAGAAAAATGTCCTCTACACCCAACTGTATATCTCTGCCTGTAAAGACATGGGGAAGCATTTTTTTCTGTTTGTGAAAACAGTGAGGCTTTTATCCCCATATTTTGGCAATGGTAACTGGTTATATAATGATTTCCATACGTTTATCACATTTAAACAAAGCAAAACAGTACCGTAACCAACTGGTTCTGTTTACATTATGATTTAGCCATGGCATTTGTTTTTTGAGAGGATGTTTGTCAGGGGCAAGCAAATGCCTTTCAAAGTACCTTTCACTCTTTGACATTGAAATCAAAGGCCCTGCCAGTAGGAAAGGGAAAAATCTGGATTAAAAGGAGCAAGATCAGAACAGCATGAGAAAAACGCTGGATAATATAGATGCAACTGTCAGTAATACCAACATTTAAAGCTGTCTGGCATGTCTCATTATAAGGCCTTGTTTTCAATTACAGCTTTGCCAAATTAACTGATTTGTCAGCAATTGCCTTTGCTAGGTGTCTACCTCAGGCTGGGTGGGTTTTTTGGTTTGGACACTTTTTTTGTTGAGGTTGGGCTTCAGAGGAAAAAAAGTTACATTATTTCTGAATATTAGAAACAGGTTTTAATGCAAACAAACATTTCCCCTTTTCAAAAATAAATAAGCAAATCAGATTTGAACAACTTCCGCACTGAGCAGTAATAGCACAGAACTGAACCTCAAAATTTTGCAGTGGTAGTTTTGGAGGTATGAAGATTTCATCAATGTATTTGAAAAAAAAAATATACTCCTTTGATGCAACAAACTTGGTTGAGTCTTCTAGGAAATCAGCAACTGTGAAACAGAGGAACAAGCAGTGAGATTAACTCGTAAGTCACGAAGGAGACTATCTGAAGGTGAAGCTTCAACAAGGACTGAATATAGCAAGGGACTAGCACTGAGCACAAAGAGAGGAAGAAATGAAGTTTGTAAAAACTAACGCTAGATGACAAACTCCAGGAAAACAGGTGCAATCAGCTCGAAAGAGAAGACTCAAAAGAACAGAACTGATTAACTGGAAAATCTAAGATATGTAATATATGTAGGGTAATGAAGAGAAACCAAGGGACAGGAAAGGAAGATTGCTATGAAAAATTCCACTAGTTTGAAAGAATGACTTGTGCTATGAGGATCCTGACATGTACCTCCTGAAACCAGGAGCTGAGTCTGGTTCTCCAGTCTCCTCATTCCTCAGTTATGGCAGCCAAAGGTGTGTGCTATCCATCCAGGATGCAATGTCTCTGCAATACTGCACTACAGAATTTCAGTATTTTATAGTGCTACAAATAATCATAATAAAAAAACTGAGGATTTGTCATGGGTTCAGCAGTAGCAGTCATTTTTCCCCTTCTCGGTAGCTGGTGCGGTGCTGTGTTTTTGACTTTCAACCTATAAACAGCATTGATAACACCAATGTTTTTAGTTATGGCTTAGTGATGTTTGGTCTGGCCAAGGACATTCTGAGCCTCATGC
>JAOEHX010047860.1:24838-35547 GCA_025448015.1 Bolborhynchus lineola | reverse complement strand
AAAGAAGTAAAGAAGGAAACTTGAAGACTTTTGGTTACATCATTTTCATCTGCTACAACTCGGCGTAAAGACTTTTCATTTATTTTTTGCCCTGTACAGAGCCATGCTTCCCAAGTGTTAATAATTCATTTTAAGTTAAGAATTCCATGACTTGGTCTGGTTGCTGGTGACTTTGCAGTATTTCAGATTTCAAATCACTTGTCTCCTCCTTCACCTTTAATTTACAGATGTGACTACTTTTTAAAGTACTGGGATTAAAGTATATTTTCAACAATTTAACTTACCTTGACTAACGCCGGTTTACAGAGTGCTGTGCTTACTCCAAATATTGCCCTGCACAGTCACTATACTGTAACTCTAAAGTGACTCTTAAATCAAAATCCAATCCTATTCACTTTGGGGAAAAAGGTAAATTTTTAGCATGAAGATGAGTTATGTACTACATACAACTCTGTTATGGGCAAGTAAAAAAAAAACCCTAAATTTTGAAGGGGAAATGTCTTATATTTTTTTGCCCTCACATGAAAGGACTGAGCATGTATGTTTTTGTGGTAAGACTCAGGCTGTCTGAAGCTCAGAGCTTAATGAATCACAACTAGCCAAGGAGAAGTCCCAGCTATTACCAAAACCCAGCTGAAACTTAAAGGCTTGCTCTCTTTCTCATTCTTCTTGTAAACATTCTTTATGCTTCTCCTGTGTAATGGTCTGCCCTTAACCTGACTTCACTCTTGGTTTATTAATTTACAAAATGAACCTTTCTTGAAGAGAAACTTGTACATAAAACTGGTAGGTCCAACTCTGCCACCTTTAGTTAGAAGTAATTTTATTTCTATATATATACACACAAGCCTCAGACACATCTGTGACAGATAATAAAATTAGACTTCTAAATTTATGAAGTCAGATTGTAAAAAATGCATACATAGTGCCAATGAAAAGTAATTGCAGTATGTAACTACACACACAAACACAATTAGACACAGAGACTTGAATGTGTAAATATTCTACTTGCTTATTCAGGAAGAGCTGCTCGAAATGAACGTCAAATAACAGTACATTTGCTTTGCAAGTGCAATTATGCTGAGTTTTGCCTCTGGCTTATAAATAACCAGGCTTTGTTCAATGTTACAACTGCATTCATACCTATACTCTTGATCTAATGCTGAATATATGATTGACTGATACACTTTAAAACACCAATTTATGAGCCTGTAACCTTAGCTTTTGCATTTTCATCCCTTTGTTTGCACTTCTTACTGTCATGTGAGAAAACTTGACATCCCATGTACTAGAGGACACATTAATTTTGCTCTGTTTAAGGTGTTTCTGTAGAGCCCCAGGGGATAGCAAACTCTGTTCTGTGCAGTGTAGCAAATGCATCATTTTACTTTATCCAGAAGTTCTCTGTACCTACAGAAGCAAGGCCAAAGGGTCAGGATTTGAAGAGCTCTATGTCAGTACCTGCAATGTGCATATAAGACTTTATTATGGCAGTTGAGAAAAAAAGTAAGTCTAATTGTGTTCAATCTTCTTTAATTTCACTGTGTTAATCATTTCAAAGGCACTGAGCTACCATCATATTTCAAATCCAAATGAGCTACTGTCATAACCCCATCATTGCAGGCATCTTGCCACCATGTAGAAAATACCAACAATCACATATCAAATCCAGTTACAGAGAAGGAAGAAGAAAAATCCTGCATGTTGTCCACATGAGTACTAAATCAGGAGTCTAAAAGGACATTCCCAGAAATGGTAGCCCCAACAAACCATCGGTACCTTATTCCTTTTGCATATATAATGCAATAAATTTGGGGAAACCTTTCCATCCCACACCATGATAATCTAGAAAGGTCAAAACTCTAATTCAGACTGCATTCAGGCCCAATGTAAATCCAGCTGGGGGGGTGGGGTGGTGTAAGATGACTTTAAATGAAAAACTGGCTGAACTCAGCTCTCTTGTCATTGCTAAAAAAACAGCATTTTGCTGCTTTCACTCACTTGCTTTAAATTGGAAGCCTGGGAAGAATAAAGAGGTCTATAAAGGGGGCCAGATACAATGGCAAATGCAGTTTAAAATCTGAGAATGTCACAAAGGTAGCATCTTTTCTTTGCTCCCTCCCACCTCCCAGAATGTTTATAAAAGAGAGTGGCTGGATGTTTACTGACCTTGAGAAGCTGTGTCCTGGATGCCACTTGGAAGAAAAAGGCAATTTTGCCAAGTTCAAAGATAACCTGAGGTGCTGGGTAAGGCTCATCCTACAGACGTGCTGGTTTGGGTTTTCACTGTGGGCTTCTATTTCTAGGAATTAATCATTCTTGTACATTTTTTAATTCTTTTAGTAATGACAGGCCTGAGCCATGAAATCAGAATTGTGAATAAGACCTGAAACTCATCTCATATTCATTTAAAGTAGGACTTTTACTGTTGCGTTCAGAATTATCACATAGGCGTGAAATTACCAAAAGAAAAATCAGAACCAAGTGCTTTCTGGGTTTATCTCAACAGATTAAACATACGCAGCCAGCAACCTCAATCCACTGGGCTTCCCAGTTCCACCTGATGATTCTCCTGGTCTAATCCTTTTTAAAGACAAGTACAAAACACTTTTATTTCTCCTTACAAAACACTGAGCACACTTAAAATCACAGTGGCAAATCATGCCAGTAGAGGAAATCACACTGCTCTTCTTGTGAATACCTTTTTACCTACATTGTCACAGAACAGGAGCATAACTTGCTTTGAAACTGTATTTTCCCCTCCCTCTACTTTCAATAAGAATTAATCAGAGTCCATTTTGAGGAAGCAGTAACATGGCATTTTGCACTTCAATGTGATAGGTACAAGGAACACCCATATGAAAAGATTAGGCAGCTGTCTTTACTCCTTCAGAGTGATGGAAATTATCATTTCTTGTATACAGCAACTTGATGGGACTGAATTGTGCAGTGAAATGCACAATAATGTGAAATGCAAGCATCTTTCTGCATTGCTGTTTGAAGGAGAGAACCCTTGTATCTTTGTCTCTACTTTGACAATGGGCACTGAGCACTGTCACTGCAGAGGGAGCATTCTGTCAGATTCAGTTCCGCAGGAAAACAGAGCGCGTATAAGAAACTTGGAGATGTGTTCTACAAAGCCCAGAGGAGCAGTTGCACAGGAACTGACATCCACAGACACGTTGAAGTTGTGCAGTGCTACAACCAATTGCCATCTCAGAGTCTGTTGTATGGCTATAGAGAAAATGTGGGTTGGAAACACAGCCTGCAGCCTTCCTGGCTTTGCCAGAGATCAGTCAGAGTAATGAGAGTGGAAAATGCAGACTCAGAATAGACTTGTTCATCTGCTGACTGTACTCTTCTCAGAGTGGTTTTCACCCAGCTTTCTTACCTTCTATGACTGTTTGAAGGGCAAAGTGAAAAAAAACCAAACAAGCATCTTTCCAAGTAGAAACATTTAGAGACCCCCAACACACTGCATAGGGAAACTGATATTTAAAAAATTGATCAGGGAGATCTGACAGCTTTAATCACATGTGATACAGTCTAGTACAGACTGAAGACTAACTCTGAAACAGCATGAGATTGAGATGTATTAGAGAAGCAACCAAAGGAGCAAATGCTCCATGGGAGGCTACTATGGCAACGAGCTCTTCTGGGTTTCTGAGCCCTGCAGCACTTGAGTCCCTTGGGAGCTCCCACCACGGTGGATGCAGCAATTAGATCTGATCTGGAAATCAGCAGGAGCAGCACACGCAGTGTCAAGCCCAGTGATTCAGCCTGCAGTGTGCTGAGTAGAAGACTGACAAATGGCAGCAGAGAAGAAGCTCTCTAGAACCTGTTGTCATTCAGGTTTTATCTGAAACCCATTGATCTCAACTGCAGATTTCAGGGCTAGTTTTTAACTTTAGAACAACCATAATAACAGTGTTGGAGCTTGGGAGGACCCTGATAATAAGACTCATTTCATCTCAGTTGTCCTCACTTGTAGCCATCTACTTCTTTGCTAATCAAGTAAACTCACATGAGACCCAGTGGAGAGTAATGAGCACAACTTACCTGTTTTTATATATTCACACCAAGAACAAATGAACCATGTGCAATAAGCAGCTTTTTCTTTCCTCTGACTGGTAAAGAAATATAGACAATTAGTTCAGATATTGACAATAATAGCTATATCAGCATTACATGATATAAATTCTAACCCAAGCACTTTATTTTCATACTTTTTCATCTGCAGATCACTTTCTCCTCCCTTCCCAAATTACTCTATGAGATTGTTTTTCCTGCTAAGCATTTACATGCTATACAGGAATACGCTACTTGGTTCCTCCATCGTACATCATTCCCTAGCCCTGCTGCTTCTAGTCTCTGCTTCCACACATACTTGCACTCTCCTCTCCCTCTCAGTGTTATTCTGGTTGCTGCCTTCTCTGCAACAGTTTGTTCTGAAGCACTTCAATTGTGGAAATAAAAAGCAGGTTTATTTCAAACAGCAAAGCTCAAAATGCATTTAAGGATTTTATATCATCTAGAAATATCCCACACTGTGGTCACTGCTGTGCTTACTTTATGTTTCATAAACAAGAATGAAGCTGCCATGGCTGGTGTCTTTTGACTGTAGATAAAGATAACAACTGATGCATAAGATTAATGTATATTCATGAGTAGAATTATAGCTGTGCATGAAAGCACCACATTAGTGCTTGGTAATCAAGATCTGCTTTACTTTTTTAATTTTAAAGTTAGCTCAGTCATTAATCAGAGATAATGACACCACTGCCATGTGAAATGTTCATCAGGAGTTCTGTAGGAGGAAGAACAAGAAGTGCAATTTTTTCTTTACAGAGACATGAGGTACTAACTAAAGCTGGGCCAGCAACACTGTGATTTGGCTTTGAAAAGCTCATTTGCAGAGTGTGGGCATGGAAATCATAACTGTAGAGAAGTAATATTTTATATCTGAATGCTCTCTGGTTCTTTGAGATGAAAGACAGAAAGAAAGTAAGACTCAGCCTTTTTATTCTGTCCTTGCTCCAGTTATTGCGTGAAATACAAGGAGATCATTTGTATTGTGGCAGATCAAGGTTATGAAGGCAGATGTGGGGTGATACTTCTTGTACACAGTAAGATGTCCAATAACACTGACTTTAGGATGAAGCCAGGAGTATTTACAAAGACACAAGCCTTCCTCTTCCTGCATCATGTGGCACTGGGGGCAAGGGGGGAAGGTGGGGAAGTCCAGAGGCTATTCAAGAGAAGAGGACAGTAGCAAAACTCTTTTCCATTCTTGGTTCCCAAAAGCTACAAAATAGTGTGATTTATTCAAGCACCTCAAGACTTCATCAATAATTTGCCTGTTATTCATAAGCAAAGGTGAAAGTTTTCTGACAATTATACAAAGATTGCAGAATAACTTAGTTATTGAGTCCTAGAGCCAGGTACAAAAGTTAACTTGTTTCTGGGGTCACAAGAAGGTTCTGGTTCTTTGCTGAGTTCCATTTTTAAATCCCGTTTTTCCAGGAATCCCAGAAATGTATTCATTTTAATCGGAAAAGAAATTGCACATGAAGACTAATTTTCAGACCTGCTGTGCACCACCTGTCATTAATTAAGTGGGAATAACTGGTACACAACCGTAACAAAAATCAGACTTGTCCAGTGTCAACCACCACCTCTTATCTTCATATTCAAGGCAAGCATTGCATGCTAAATAGTTTTATAGACTCCTGAGTTCATTTCAGGTGTTGTGAGATAATACTGGAGTAGCACTCTGAGTACAGGACTGCCAGAATTGTAGCATTTATATTTTACAGGTCAGTCATAGCAATATCATAGCATTTTGTTCTTTCAAAGGGGTTTTCCTGTGTCGTAAAGGTGTTTGCTCATGTATTTAAATTACATAACTTGGTTTACAAAATGATCCAAGACCGTTGTATTTTTATTTTAAGCTTTTTAACTTGAGGATGCAATAATTTTCCATTTTCGTGTGTAGAGGATTCTGGAAATGGGAATGTGTAATCATAATAGGTGAAAACAGTAAACTTTTTTAATATTGCCTATTACACGTGGAAATCTGAAATTGGCAACATTGAGATGGGATATACTGTTTTCAAAGAGCTCCCTTCGAAATCCTGCCTCTTACACTGAAATAGTTTTGTCCCCCTAAAACCACCAGACACAGAGTTATTCATGAGAGGTGACAGTACCGAAGAATGCTGTTATTGGCTTCACTGGCATAGCTCTGAGGCCTTGCAAAATTCAGCTTCACATCCTGGCAGAGACGCCTCCATTCTTTAGCCTTCTGGGGCAGTAAAGTAAATTCTGGTTAATTTACTGGGAACGGATAGCTCCAGAAGAATCCTAATCCCAAAATGAATCTCAACAGTCTGTGAATGGTAATGATCTTCTGGTACTTCTGATCAGCCCTGTTTGAGCATCTAGCAACAAAATTCCTTTGTGAAAACTGTATTGCAGCTGCAGCACCTGATTTCACTTGCCACCCTGTCATTCTTCCTTTACTAGCAAGTCAAACTCCAATAAAATTCCAATGAAAGCCATAGCATGAAGTTTCTGCTAAAATGTAACATGCCACTTAGGTTTCCTTTCAGATTTCTCAGCCCCAGATCTCAGCTCTTTTGTTCTGAACATTAGTAGGGAAGTGCAGGGTTAATCCATCACCTTGGAAATCAATGGCTACATCCACTACAAGCTCAAGGTCTGTTCATGGGCACAGCATGCTCCGTGATCTGCCCGATGCCCATCCAGATGGGCATCTGGAAAACAGCCTGCACTTGACCTGCTCTGATAGCAAAAGCAAGCACCTGCCTTGTCTGCCAGGGGTACGGACCCCACTGCCATCCACACAGGGTTTGGTACTAGAGGGGCTCTGGTGTGGAGGGTTCCTGGCTCTCAAACAACAGTTTGGACTTCAGAGCACTTCTGAGTCCATGTTTTTAAGCAGATTTTCAGGGTGTGCTTATGTGGAGAGCTGACAGAAGAGTTCACCATCCTATTGCAGCACAGACTAAGAGGCATCTGTGTATCAACCATTTGCCATATGGTAGTAATGGAGCTAGGCCAGGTTCTTCTGCCAATGCCAGCAATGAGATCTCCACACAGAAAGACTTTAGCAGAAGGCAATGGAGCATTGCAGTAATTGCAAAGCCCTGCACACCCAAGGCCTGCACAGAACCCACACTGACTCAGAAGTGGCTAATGCTAGCTGGGAAATGAACACAGATGATGCTTCACATCACTGGCGAATCAGTGATGGGATAATCCCTCTTCTGCATACCTCACTGCACTGTTTTTTAGATCAGTATCTTCTCTATCACATATATGGGAAATCTTGGAGCTCTCAGTCATGTACTATTTTGCAAAGAATGTGCAATTGAATATATTGTATTGTAAAATGTACTATTTTGCAAAGAATGTGCAATTGAAACGTAATCTGGAATCACTGTCTGAAACAGAATAATCCAAATGCTTAATGTGAAGCTCAAATTCCTACAGACCTCATATCTGAAAGACTGTGAGTACTTGAGTAATTAGTGACAGAGAAAGACAGTTTGAACTGCAGGTGATATCAAAAATTCTCTAGGCATCCACTTTTTGGAGTCTTAGGCAGGGCCTCAGCTTTGTTAGTCCGTAGCCACTGAAGTGGTGATGAGTTCTGCAAAAAGATACGAGAAACAGCCCTGACCTTAACTAAAGAGCAATAAACACATCAACATGCCACTTACAAGCAGAATTACTGCAGTTTCAGTGCCTGAAAATGAATGATGGGGAGAGGTGACACATACATAGTATTCCCTGAAAGCAGTGTAGGCTTCTGGAAGTATCCGCCTAGTTGCACTGGAAGTTCATATGTATGAGAATTAGAGTCCATTAGCTGGGAGGGGGACAGAAAAAGGATTTTCAGAATTGTGACAGCACCCGCGGGGAGTGAAGGAATACACCATTTATTTGTTTTCCAAGAACAAACCCTCCCATTTCCATGAAAATGAGATTAATTTTTTTTTTTCAGTCTGTGTGTTCAGAATCCCACTGTTCAAGATTTAATAGTACAGCTGCTCTGTGAATCTTCATGTCTCAGAAGACTAATGCATCTGCCTGTAAAAACTGGAGTGGCGACCCACAGATGGGAACATGTTGCTGACAGCCTCTGCAGGCTGGCTAACCTCATGGAGAGCCCTCAGGTTGTGGCAGACCATGGAGAACTGTATTCCCTGGTGTTATTGAACCTCAGAGTGACCTTATAGAGCTACAGGAGATGCCATGTGGTGTCCTGTTGGGAAGAGGAAGGAGCAGAGGGCATATAACATCTCAGGAAAACCAGGCTGAGAAACATCAGGTCTTGATTTCTGGGTACACTGTAATTTGACTAAGACAATTCCCAGCTTCTCCATTTTCTTACTGGGAGTAGGAAAAATAATTGAGTAAGTGATTAATTACACGTTTAACTGTGTAATAACTGAAAATATGCTCCAAAAGCTGACACTTCAATACAACAGTCTGACTGACTCAGAATAAGTATTCAGTGAAGTTTCAGTTCACAGAATTCTACATGGATCCCACTTAATTAGCCACAAAGCTTTTGTGTCTGCTCTGCCTTTCTAGCTGGGCAGGAGAGAGAAGAATTTGATGGGCTGGATGAAGCTCTGGTCAGTCATGCAGATTTTCTCACCTCACTTGCATATATGGATAGGCCTCAGTTCAAAAGCGTGTATCTGAGCCCAGTTGGTGTTGAATTGCTTTTACAAACAAGCCTGGAAAGTGCAGGGTCACATGCATCCAGCTAAAAGCAGTTGTGAGCTAGGAAACTTAATGCAGAACCAGTACAGTTTACTTATAAATCGAAAGGTTTTTTGCCAGATCTAATATGCCATTTATGATGATACAGTGATACAGCTCTCATACTAATTATTGCTGATTTGATGTGCCTCCTGGAGTAATTTTGGTTGCACCATTATTAAACATTCCCAAAGTTTCCTCAGTCTCATAGAAACTACACCAACTGATAAATTTCTGTTTGGCTTAATATGCATTTCAAAGTGCAGTGAGCTGTTTCCATTTAGTCATTTTAATCATGCAAGGCCATAAGCTGCTTTATGAATTACATTATAAAAAGCATTTTCATTCTTCTATTGCAATTACACAGCAAAAGTGAAACTAAATGAGAATGCTGGGGTTTGAAGTCAGATTAGCAGAAATACTACCTTTAAGAGAGATACCATCACTAGGGCCACAAGCTGCAAGACGGTGCAGGTCCTTGGAGTTGATTTGCCAGTGGTAAATTCAGCCCCTGTTTGAAAAGGTATTTAGTTGCTTTGTACCTGATAGACAAAGGTTTTATGACTGCCTGTATGGCTGCTTCCTTGCTCATACCAAGAATCCTTCATTCACTCTCACTTTCTTGCACAGACTAAACAAAATCGTGCCCTGGTTCTCTCCTGAACTAAGAAGTTTGCTGTCTTTTGCATGACATCTGCTTCTGATCAACAGGGGTGAGGCGGTAGCTGAGATGAGGAGTGAGCAGAATTAGCAAAGAGATCTTCTTGTCACTAGGAGGAGGAGGCTCTCATTCTAGTCTTCAGAGAAGCAGTGCAGAGGGGACAAGGGTAACATTCTGAATGCGGAATAGCAGCAATGACAAGCACTATTAAAGCTCCTCTTGGGACAGCAAAATCTGATACAGAGAATCCTTAACAGTCTCCCACAAGTGAGACTTGCCATCTTCACTACTGTGAATAAAATGCTTAATTTGTTTTATTGTAAAAGTCTTCTATATTCTGAGGATAATTCTCCACCCCTCTCTCCTTGCTGCTGGCAGCAAAGCCGAAGATTATTAGAATAATACCACAGAACACATCAAAGGAAGGGACAATATTAAGAAAATGCCCAGCAATAGCAGTGCCTGAAAACTGCAATTAAAAAGAAAGACAGTGAGAAAAAGAAACTTACAATGGTGCTTCTTGATTCTCATGCCAAGTAACTGGAGCCAGGTTGTATGCACCTATCGGGAATAGAACCTAAAAGTCCATCACTTGGCAGTTATTCACCAACTTACAAAGACTGAAGGTGTGCAAAACCAGAGGATGAATTCCTGCATTTTTAGTGGCAAAGTCAGGCAGAAGAGGTCCCTCTCTATCATAACACAAGCACATTCTTACCAAGTGAGAACAGCGGCAGAGGAGAGCAATTTGACCAAAATGAGAATAGGACACAGGAGAGGAAGAACAAATAAATCCTTTTTTAAGGGCCATTTCCATTCTTTCAGTAATTAGTCTCTCTCTAATCCTTCTATATATATTAATCTCTTGAAGATATTTTAATGAAATAGCTTACTTGATGCTGGAAATGTACAGGCATGTTGGCTCTGTTGCAGAACAGTACCGAGACCAACTGATACGGAGGAATATAGCCCACGATGTTTCTGTGACTTAACAGTTACAGAGACAGGCAGGAGGAAGCCTAAGGTTTTCTTTTCTTTCTTCCTTCTTAGTTTACATTGTGGAAGCATAAACTAATGTTGTGTTTTAAGCCGTAAATCAGTCACGCATTTTGCTCACTCACTCCCCCCTTTTTCTTCCCCTCAGCTCCCAGAGGGATGGGAAGGAGATTCGAAAGGAATGCAACTCCCACAGGTTGAGATAAGAACAGTTTAGTAACTAAGGTATAACACAAACCACTGCTGCTACCACCAA
>JAOEHX010047860.1:0-18563 GCA_025448015.1 Bolborhynchus lineola | reverse complement strand
TCTTCCCATCATTCCCAAGGGCAAGAAGTTCAGTTACTGATCATAATAGGTATCATTACTTAGGAAACAGGTTTTGTGCAGAAGTAAATACAGGTCTTTAAATTGCTTTATTTTCAGATAAGATAGCATTTACATAATAAGAGGAGACCTAATTAATTAATTTTATGTTTTGAATTTTAGTAGGATATCCCAGTGGACAAGCACCATCACCAGTGCCTGGCCTGGTATGTCTATCCCCTCTTCTATAATCAACCTTATGTAGCTTCTATAGTTTTATTATTTTTTACAACTAATTTCCAACAATTTACAGTGTGTTCTGCATCAACAGTTCCCACCTACACTCAGTACAACCTGAACAAAATCATAACCCCGTATCTGTGTATATTCAGTCATCAAGTAGATCTTCATCCATCCAGGATGCTAAAAGCATCTCTTTGGCATTAGTGGGCCACAGCTGTTCAACGAAACAGAATGTCACCCCTTCCAATATCTGAAGGGGGCCTATAAGGATGCTGGGGAGGGACTCTTCATTAGGGACTGTAGTGAGAGAACAAGGGGTAATGGATTAAAACTTAAACAGGGGAAGTTTAGATTGGATATGAGGAAGAAATTCTTTACTGTAAGGGTGGTGAGGCACTGGAATGGGCTGCCCAGGGAAGTTGTGAATGCTCCATCCCTGGCAGTGTTCAAGGGGGGGTTGGACAGAGCCTTGAGTGGCATGGCTTAATGGGAGGTGTCCCTGTCCATGACAGGGGCGTTGGAACTAAATGATCTCAAGATCCTTTGCAACCCTAATTATTCTATGATTCTATGATTTGTGAAAAGAAGAAATTAAAGCAAATAACTGAAGGTAGGTAATCACCTTATTAACACCTATGTAATGCTACACATATTTAGTGACTTCCAGGAAGGTAGGACCATCCCAATAGCTTCCTTCATAATACTTCATAGACATGAAATTTTCATCTCCAACCTTAGCACCGCAAGCACTATGGCGTGTGCTTGGAGGAACAGTAACAGTATTGAAGATGGGAATACTTTGCTACTAACATCACTACCTCCTGCAGCATTTCAAATCCTTTGGAAGTTTCTTATTTAATCAAGTTTGGGTTCCGTGTTTCTAATGTACCACGATCACATCAGCCCAATGCCAGATAAGTTCGGTTGGAGAAATGTGGGTCTCCTCAGTTAGGCAAGGAACACAGAGAGATGGCATAATAATAAGACCTATTAACAACAGCTTTTTGAGTGCAAGTCCTCTGAAAAGTCAATGTGAATGCAGCTTCCAGCTCCAGATGGCATTTCTGAACACTGACAGAACAGAGTAATCTCAGTGTCTCACAGCTCACTGCTACACATTAAGACTAAATTTGTTATCACAATTTTTCCATTTGCAACTGGTATTGAGCACCTTTCTACTTTTGATATGTTTCATATGAATACAAACAAAGAAGAAATGGATTTCTGGATCAAAATTTGCATTTCTATTCTGACATTCAACCCAGTTTCTGCCATTTGTTTATGCAAATTCTTGTTCACCACTGCTAGCACTTTCAAGGAAACAATAATGTTCAGCTCTTTATAATATTACACATGGATAGAGTATGGGAAGCACGATCTCAAAATGCTTCACCATGTTTCAAGTTACATTTGTTTAGAAGCACAGAATTTATTTTCAAGCCACTTAAGATCCATAGACCACCTTGGGGCAGTGGTGAAGCAATGCTGTGGGAAGAAGAGCATGCAGTAAAAGCCAGGCACTTAATTTTCAAATTTGGGAATGATATTCTTTCCCATTGGAGACAAACCCTACCCTCTGGACAAGACCGACATCAATTACATGAGAATTTTTAGAGCATTCAATGTAATGGATGATAGTTTTAATTACTTAAATAATAATTGCCTCACAACTAAGTCGAAGTATGATTGTGGTTTGGGGGTTTTGTCATGGGGTATTTTATCTTCTACCTTTACCAGACTAACAGGAAATAAAAATGAACATTTGAGGATAATTGTTCATTAAAAACCCCACACCAAACAACTGGAGTCTGTTGGTAATTGCATTGTGTGTTGTTTACTGTGAATTTTAAAATTACAAGAGAACTTAAAATACATGGGTTTAACAGGGATTTGGCATGCTGATAGCATCAGAACTTATCAAGTTTGTGGTATTAACTAAGTCTGTTACAGCAGTGCTCACCTAAAAAATGTCAAAACAATTATAAGGATACATGATATTTAAACTGAAAAGAGAAGAATCTCTCTTTAATGGATTTTTTTTGTGACAGAGGATCTTTGTTATTCTCCATCCTTTTTACCTAAAGTCAGCATTGCCACATTTGGTGCTTCTGCATGACATTTCAGATATTATGAAATTGTCAATCATGACACTGTAACCTCAAAAAAGATCTTGCAGTTGATTAACAACATATCTGAGCACTTGAAATGCAAGTAGAAATATAATAGACAGTGGAAGTAACAATGGAAGACTTCATGCCAAACTCTAAACAATTAATTCCACATATTCACTACACAGAATATCTGATGCTGGGTTCCAGTATGTGTGTTCCTAATGGCATAGATAACACAGTTACCCTGTACCTCAGGGATTGCTAGAATTAATTGTATAATCACCCAGTTACTCTGCCTGAAATTGCACAGTGTTCAGTAAAGGCTAAACACTTTTTCACAAAGTCTACATGTTAAAGATTGAAAGGGTTCCTGATGATTCAGGAAAAAAAGGCAGAAGTTATGCTTTAAAAAAAGTGAGAAAGAAGATCAAGTGAACCACAGGCCTGTCAGACAAGAAGGTAACTGGGGAAAATCAGCATGGATTTACTAAGGGCAACTTGTACCTGATTAATGTGATTGCCTTCTGGGATGAATTGACTTGCTTTGTGAGTAGGAACCCTTGATGATGTTTACCTTGACAGGAAGAACAGACTGACAAGAATGTTATGACATGAAATAACGAAAGTACAAGTAACATACTGTCAATTAGGACAGTACATTGTCCAATTGCCCAAGTACAAGGAAAATATCTCCAACAAAAGGCCATGAGGACAGTTAGCTGGCTGGAGGGCATGAGGTACAGTGAGAGACTTGAGTTTGCTCGGCCTGGAGAAGAAAAGGCTAAGGCAGTCCTAGACTGCCAGGAGGAGGATTATAGAGACAATTCAGGGACAGACTCTTCTCAGAGGCACACAGTGAATAGACAAGAAACAACGTCTACAAGTTCTAGCATAGAGAATACAACTAAGCAGAAGGCAAAATATTTTCACATTCACAGTGGTGGAGGGCTGGTTGCTCACTCTGCCACTGGAGGTACTTGAAATCTGACCAGGAGGTGGTCCTGCACAACCTGTTTTTATTTCAAAGTTAGTCCTGCTTTGATCAAGAGGTTGAACTATACCATCCTCAGAAGTCCCCTTCGCCTAAATTATTGAATGATCAAAAATTAATGAAAATTTGTTATGCATAAATAATGCAGAACACAAAAAATAAAACAGCAAGATGATTTTGCTTTTGCACCTAGGCACCATTAACTCTGGGAAAGACAGGATTACCAAGGCTGGTCTTTGCATGCCTTGCCAGAAGTTTAGATTATGGAAGATTGGCAGGGAGGAGACGAACTTGGAGAACCAATGTAGCTCAGTACAGTTTAGCCAATTAAACCCACTCCCAGCATCTCCCACACTGAGGTGAATGAGGGTTGTACTAAGGCATCCTTCTAGCACTTTCCTCAGATCCTGGCAGAATCCAAGCCTCTCTTCAGCTGTAATCTTTGGCATTGCATGAATAGCACAAATACACTTTCTAAAGTGAGAGATTGACTCATGTAAAAATGTCAGCTGATCTGTTAAGAATCTCTCTCTCTCAAAGAAGCATGGATCTTGATTAATATCTAGAAACCCAAGTCATATATCAACATTCTGTTATTCTAGAAGCTATGCAAATGTATAACTGAAAGATTTTTGGTATTGAAAAAATTAATTGGAAATATACACAGATAAAAGCATATAAAACTCACTTTTGTGATTTAGTAAGATGTTTCTAGTGTATGGGTTTGTGAGTAAAACATTTTAGTGTTAGTCAAAAAAGAGATATCAGGGGATGGAGAATGAAAAGGAAACATAAGCAAAAGATTGCAGGCAGAATGAACTCCACAGTTAGAGCTGATTGGTTTAGGAAACCACCCTATAGAAGGGTTAAACTAAACTGCTTAGAAACAGTCAGGAAAAAATGCACACTCCCACCCTTATGTCCACCGACATCAGTTGGAATAAAATGCCTTATATTGGTGATCACACAGGGATGCGCTCTGCTCTGGAGGAGGGCTACTCTGACACTAAACTCAAACCCATGTTGAGGTTCCCATGTGCAGATGCAATGACACCCTTCTTCCCTTTCAGGCTACCACTTGGCCAACAACACACAAGTTATGTTTCAACCTCTTAAAAGAGTCAGCAATTAATAATAATCTCCCATTATGTGTATAAGATTGTCCTAAATATTTCTTTAAATGTAACATCTATGGACATTATTTTGTTATATTTAAACACCAGTTTAGTCAAGTGGCTTTTTAAAAATTTGTTCTTTGAAGTATTTTTTTTCCCCTAGGAACTGGTTTCCCAATTTATATTTGAGAAGCAAGGAGCTATTCCTTGACCAGAAAAGTTGACCTTTCTTGAATGAATAATCTCACTGGAAACGACAAAGAAATCGAAACAAAATTTACATGATTATTAAGCAAAATGAGTGATAATTGAGTTCCATGATATTCACATATGACAGTGAAAGCATTCAGCATTCATACAGGAAAAAAGTAAATATTCAGCAAGACATGATATACCATGTAGAGCAAAACCAAAAGCATATTGATTGTAAAGACACTTTGCAGCAAAATGCAATCAAAGTTTGGATTTAGATACTTTGCTTCCTTAGATGTTTCAAAGGCTTCTTCCTTCTCCAACATAATATTGGAAAATATAACAAAAGGAAGCTGAATGGGCACAAGGAATTTTTGAGTTGCTCTTTACCTTCTCTATCATTAGAGTTCCTAGAATTCCAGGGAATTGTGTCCAGCTTGAATGTCTTCAAATTGCTTGGCTGAAATGCCACGCACCTACAGATCACAAAATTGTACATCTCTGAATAGAACAAGTTTGGGAAAAAAGCTAAGTATAAATCTTTCTACTTTCATACAGATTGGAGAACCTGAAAGAAAATGAGCACTACATATAGAACTAATCCTAGCCATTCATAACTTTCATGTGTGTCAGTTCAGCATTCCCATTGCTCCACATCTGCCTTTATCATTACCACAAAGTATGATTGGAACATCAGACTGTGTTCTTCTGTGACTAGAAGGTAATTACTTTTAATTTGTTCTTAATGATAAAAGAACCACCAAAGGGGACTGCTTAAAACTCAAAATCCTTTTTACTGTGATTTTTTGTAAGCCTCATTTTTCTATGATGTTCTAATGCCACTATCCCAATCATGTTATCCCTTCTTTTTCATATAGGCACTAATCTTTCATGGATAACATGGCCTGTTTCTAATGAGAGACTTAAGCCTTAGACTAAAAGAACTCAATTTAGGTTCTTCAGAAACAGTGTCTCATTGAAACCGCATAGGAGGTTGATTAAATACCTTGCTGTCTAAGTGACTTACTAAAATTAATGGGCCCAACTGGAATAAAAACTTCTCTGTTCTTTTCTAGTAACAAAATAAGGACAACCTAAATGTAAGGAATTGCCAAGGAGATTATATAAGCAATCAGCTGCTAAAAATGCTTCTCTAAGTGAGCCCATACATCAGCATTATTCAGAATTCAGGCTTTATTCAGGCTTCACTGGGAAGAGAAATTACAGCAGAGAAAAATAGTAGATTCTTCTCCCTTGTTAATTAAAGGGTAGTAGCAGATTTTTGGATGTTATCATAAGGCTGGTAAGATTCTATGTTCAAGTGTTTTCAGAACTGGATATGATAGCTAGGAAAATGCAGATCCATCACTACTTTATATCTCGAATACCTGAATGTTGGTTTCCAGCCTGGTGAAGCAGCATTGACATCTCTTTCTGAACCTTGTCCTGCATGTTAAGCATGTGTTTAAATATGCCCATAGGGAGATCATTTCACTGTGCGTCACACTGCTTTCCAGCCAGAAAAGATACCCATCCGCCTCACTGAAATATCACTAGAAAACCCTTCAGGACAGCAATATAGTCCTTCCTGACTTGTTTATGAAGACCTTCTTTACACTATGTATTTTGGGGAGCAAAATGTTTTTTTGTATTTATTCAACATGTGATAAAATGGAGCCTTCTCCAAGATCCATTGGTGTTACTGGACTACAAACAATAACTAAAACTCTTCAAACAGAACTGTCAGTGAGGGTGGCTGCTTGCAGAGAAAAGACAAATGAATTTGGAAGTATATTTGTGAATATTATGCTATGTGCTCTCATGCCTACATCAGGAAACTGACATTCAGAAAATGAAGCAATTGAAATAATGGATTTTAAGTTGTTACTTGTATTGCCTGAAACTGCAGGAGAAAATCCAAAGACTTTTAAAAATAAAATAAGAGATAAGCAACAGCAATGTGCTCTGGATCAGGCATTTAAATTAGTGGCCAAATAAAGGCACTGAGGGCAAAGACCATGGCATTTTGTAGAAGATACGCCTGAAAGATACGCTGAAAGACTTGCTAGAATATCCACCTGAAGAGCTATCGATTTAGTAACAGAAGTCAGCTTTAAGCAAATGAACTGTTGACTGTTCATGGCTATGACCAGGAGATCTTCACAAGCCAGTTAAAAGCACGCAGCTTGAAACCCCAGTGTCCCCGGGATCAGCAAAGCATCACAAGATCAGCCTGGACAGAGAAATCAGTTGACTGGTCCCTTGGGCATGAAGTGCACAATAATGTGGAGCTGTTTTCCAAAGGAGAGTCATCACTAAAACCAGACTCCCCACTTGCTCTTTATGTTAACTACATTTTGCCCCACTGCTAACAGGCGCCAGTACAAAGGCCAACCCATACTCATTTCCCCTAGGCAGAGGATACCCAGCACCAGCCAGAAAGGCTCAGCCAAGCCCTCATAGCAATTGGGCAGTGCAGACATCAATGTCCTGCTGCATTTCAGCTCATCTTTGTAGAAAATCCAGCTTCTTCCTTCATGTATGACCTGGAGACTTTCTGGCAAGAGAAGGGACTGGTACCTTTATATGATGGAGATACAGTTAAAAGTTGACCATGTCTCTAAGAATGTTATAGGGGCTTCTGTTTATCTCTAACATTAAACCAAACCCAGCATTGCATATTACCACCCAGCAGTAACTTCAGCTGGGGATGAAGAAGTTCTTGACTGTATCTTGTCAACCAGCCATTTTGTTCAATGTTACGTTATTGTTGTTAAAAATAAGGAAAACTATACAGCAGAAAAAAGAAGATAAATTCTTTTAGAACTACTTTCAAACAAAACCTCCATGCAGGCATGAAGATTTTGGGAAAGCACTGGTAACTACTTTCCAGTTTTCAAATTACTGAGGTGACTGAATACCAACATGTAGACCCGGACCACATGAGGTCGGAAAGGAATCAGCAGAAGATATGCCTGCTGCATGCTGCCTCTGAAGGTGGCGTTGAAGGAATACACATTTTCTACACATAGGCTGCTAAGCACTGATACTCCTACCACTCTATTTTGTCTGGCAGCCAGAGGTACAGCAGTGCCTCTTAACCACTGCTGCTGCTAAGGTGGGCCATGCCATGTGCTAACGTCTGGGTGAGCACCGACTGAGGTACTACATGACTGCATACATCCTCAACTGTGCTTCATTTCTCTATGCTGATGGCAAAAGGATGCCTTGCATCAGACTGCTTCATCATCTGCCTACTATGCTAGTGGAGGATGAAGCCTACCTGCTACTTAACTACCCCAACGCTGGTCATCTGGTGTTGCTAGCAAACAGCAACTGGTGGAGGACTTGGGCAGGCCCTGTCCAGCTCCTCTACACTCTGAAGACCTTCATTTAGGGCTCTTAGGATATTCTTCCTCTTAAAGGTATTCCTTTTATGGGCCTTCTAAGCCTCCTAAGGTCTGCTACTGAACACCTGTTTAGGCCCCAGCAGCATGGATACACATTGAACCTACAGAATGGCTTGGGGCTTGCACACAGGCTTAGGATGGCACTAGATACAAACCGCAGCAGACTTCAGAGCACACATGAACTCACTCCTCAACAGTACGTGGAGGAGAAACAAACCAATCTGAATGTTCAGCAGTTGTGCACAGAATCAAATATCCAGAGAGGGCTTGAAGTACAACATTTGAGAATGAGAAGCTTTTGTAAACAAGGAGCACACATCTACTTGCAAATGCCAGTAAATCATTGCCATCTCTTTGGTGACATCAGGTACTCTAGGAATGTTTCAAATCTCACTGAAGTGGATCTACTTTTTACAAGACAGGAGAAATAATCTCAGTGATATTTTTCATGTGTGGTACCAAAGTATTTTAAAACAGCACAGCACTTTTTCATGATTAATCCTATCTACATTTTCTTATGCTTTGATTTATTTTAGAAAAATCAGTTATGTGATAATAGAGTGCTGTGAAGTTTTGCTATTTCTTTCTTTTATAAAACCAGGTTTAATGTACTCATTTACTTTAGAGCATTGCAAAGTTAATTACCAAACAAATCAAATCTCTCTCTCTCGGTATCTAATCTAAGCTGGAGTTGTCAAAAGGTGTGGCATTAACTGAAGTAACCTACTTGAGAGGGGATTCCTCATTAGGTGGTTATGAGGGATAACAGTATCGTCATGGCATACGAGCTGTGTAGTCTTCAAAGGGTTTGTTCTTCTGTTTGATGATTCAATTTGCACTATACTCATCCATGAGACACCTGAGATTTCAAGAGGCATGTCCTGTTGCTCAGAGTGCACAGGAAACTGTCCACAGGTGTAGGCTGATAATGGACTTCAATACTCTCTTAGGATATTCTGGAATAATATGCCTGATTTCGTCTGGCACACGTAAGGAACAGCACTAATGCTGCCAAGGGACAGACAACTAACACAGGGACAGAGACACAGCAAGCCAGCTTGCAAAACTAGCCACCATGGAGGGGGTCAGTACAAAACAAATGCCAAACCAATGAAACCAAAACTCAACAGTGAAGCTGGTCTAAGGGAAGCTGGGATATTCCAGAGTTCATACTTGTGGGCAGGCTAAATAATGATTGCCACCTGTCAGGGCCTGGTTTTTGTTATTAAGTGCTCTGTTGTAAAGGACCCTGAGTCACATAGGAAGGGTGCCAGGTCTGGAGGATGAGGGGATCAGCACTGCAGGACTCACAGCAATGCAGATGCAACTAGAAAGGACAAATGAGAAACCTCCCAAAGAAGAAGTACATTCATAGCACTGACTTCAACAAATTTGAGACTAGAGCTGACAAAAAAAGCCAGCATACTGGAAGGGCAAGGAAGCCAGAGGAGGCACAGTAGTCCAGCAGCAGACTCAGCTTTTGCAATAGCTTGCAATGGAATCCTCTGGGTAATGGAAACGAACATATATTAGGAAAAGGAAGGCAACTGTGCTTATATTTAAAAAAAGAGGTTATAACCAGAGGGGAATTTGAAGAGAGTAGCACAGTAGCAGGGTTTGAAACATGCACTGTGAAGTCCATCTGCTGCCATTAGGTTTGACTGCCAGCTGCAGCTGACTCATTTATCAAGTTACATCATCAAGCAGCTAGTTTAGATTTAAATATATGCAGTGCTCTCAGTTTATTATCCAATGTGAAATACACAGAGCAGTGGACACACAGAGAAATGTTACGTTCCCTACAGCTCACAAACCTAAATGCCTTCCAGCTCCAGGCTTTAATCTACAGTCTTTCCTCCAGGTGGCGGCAAGGCACAGATCCAAGGTACAGTGTGGCTTGCACCAGATGTTGGCACCCATGCAAGCCTAATTTTGGCAAACAGAGGAAGAGGCGGGGTGTGAATGCTATATCAGCCCTGCTGGTGTTGGCTTGGTGCCTTGAAAGCATGGCAGCATTTCATGTGTGTGCCAGTTACTGTATGTTCTTTAGAGCAAAGCCAGTCTCCAGCTGTTTTGGTGCAGTGAAGCAAACTTTGATTAATCAATTGAGTAAGGCTGCTACAGAAACACACAGAAATGCTTGAATTTGCATATACTGGACCTTTATCTCTGCATACCTGTGCATCATGCACTTCAGCCTGTGTTCATTCAAATGGGCAGTGATTTAGATGTCAATGATAGTATTGTAGTTATGAGCATTTCTAATTTTGATTTCTATTTCGTGCAGTGTTGGGTCAAGACATAACTTGAAAATTTGTACAGCAAAACTGAGTTAAGTAATTCTATAAACTTCAAAATGCTGGGCTATTAAAAACCCATGAAACGAAGCTCAAGTAGTGCTGATGTTTGAATTAGCAGCCTCATGCAAAAGCAACTACAGATTACAAGCTGAAGTGAGCAAATTCAATTGCTAAGAACAGATCATGTGTTGGTTTATTATTTGGCTATTCTCTCTTGAATAGTCTGGATTGAATAGAGCAGCTTCAATTCAGCAGCTGCTGACATGAAGCCAATATTCCACTGCTTACAAAAGCATGTGAAAAGGCAAGTAAAGAATCATAAAATGAAGATCTAAATGAATGTTCCTCTAAGTCAGAGCTGAAAGTGCGGAGGGTAAGAAATGAATGACTACCTGCTATGCATGGAAGGGACAGGGAATTAAATGAAACATTTTATTGACACATGGCAATGTCAGTTGATAAGGCATGCCTGGAGCCTGGGCAAACATCCAGGTGGTGACAAGGCAGGGAGACAGAATTTGTTGGCCTCTCAGATTTGGGTACTTTAATTCTCACTGAAACTTTGTTCAGTTTCATTGCTATATATGCCTTATAACTCTAATTTTAATGGGATTATATGGGGATTGACTCTCTAGGAAAAATTGTGGAAGGGAATTAGGGTACTTCTGAGAGTATCCTCATGTATCCTATTCAGAAGAACAGACACACACCCTCTTACAGACATGCTAAAAGGCCTTATCCAGGGACTGACATGGCAATGATCCAAGAACAAAAAGAAATCCTTTCACTTTACTGATTACTGGACATGCCTTGCATTGTAATAATTTCAAAGGGGAGAAAGCAAAGGGTCCAAAGCAGAAGGTGGCATAGAGCGGGCTGGGATGTTATCTGGCCTGCTGGTCATGTATTAGCTACATGAGCCAAAAAAAGCTTTAAATAAGACATCCTGTTATGTACTAACACCAGTTCTATTTCCAGGTGCAGCAGAATAAAGCCCCACATTAAGTCAATAACATGGCTCCAAATTTACCCTGGTCTGATTTGCAGCAGAAACTTGTACTTTGTTACCCTGGCTTTGTTACCAGGGAAACTGACTGCTAGAAGTGGTGAGGTTTAGGATGAATGTTCTCTGTTGTGGACAAGGAAGAAACGTCAAAATATTTAATACTGGAATAGTGTTAATAGCTCCAGTTGACAGTGGCCAATATCTTTTTCTCAGAAAAAAACTCAACCATGAATTCAACTACCTGTTTGGAGTTTGCTGAGATGATGACATGAATTCTTTAGCTATAAGCCACTGATGAGCAACTGTTGTACAAGCAAGGATACATGACATTGAAAAAGGCCTTAAAAAAACCCTTGTACCAGAAATTGCAGTGGTTTATCTGCAGTTCAGTGAGCATTACTGTTGGATGTTTAAAGTATCACAGCTGAAAACTGTAGGAATAATTTTGATTATAACAAATCACTGTTTATCCAGCATATTGATAATCATTAACACATCTCTGTGCATTCAGTTGTCTTTTCTTAACAGTTTTTACTTTAAGGGACACCTAAGGAATCCTTTTAAGTAGTGTTTTGCCTGCAGAAAGCCTGCTAATAATAATATTCCTCATAGGAACAATTTCAAATGAGGTGATGAGGCAGGTTAAGAGCAGCATATAGCTTTTCATAACTTCCTCTACTTTTTCCTTGCTCTTGACTTCCCTTTGACAGGCACACTAATAACTTGCATGTACTTCTACCCCGTGTACAATACACTGACCCAGATGACCCAGAATGCCTGACCTCTTGCTCAGTGGAGGTAATGAAAGCACATCTGCTGAACTGCTGAGTCAAGAAAATCAGAAGCTTAAGGACAGAGCTCCAATAACCTCTAAATAAACAACAGAAACCTGTGGGTATTTTAAATACTCGCTTGAAAGTCCACGAAGATAAAGATTTTCAACCTTGGCTCATCAAGACTATCAGTTTCAGGGATGTAAGCACTGTTTTTTAGTGACAAGTATGAGAGCAAAGACTTTTGAAGGAGCCCGAGGGACTTAGAAACTCTGTACATTTGGCTATTAGGCCATCAAGAGCATTTAAACCCACTAATATCTGTAGCTGAATAAAAGTCATATTTATTAAACTTGTTTCTATTTTATGCTTGAAAACTGTAGATATATAGAATAAAATCAGGTTTTAAAGCTGACATTCCAACAATCTGCACTGGCTCTCTAAGTTTTTTTTTTAATGTATTAAAAAGAAGTGTACAAAGCACAGGACTCCACTAGATTGTTAAACATCTTGTTAGAAACAAGAAAATGCTTTATAATTTCAACCTCTAAAAACTATAGAGAAAACAACAGGAAGACAAAAAAACCACACCTGTGTGCTGGGTACAGGGGTATGTCTGTACATGTGTGTGCAAAAACACACTGTGGAGCACCAACTCGACTCATTAGATGGATCTATGTACAAGCAAATAATTTATAGCAGTGAAAATTACAGAAGCCTTTGATCGGGGGATCCAAGCAAAGGGGCAATAAAATCAATTGCTAGCGCAAGCATTTTCTACACACTGCTCCGTGTTTTCCATAAATACCATGGCCAGGTCAGCCTTTTGAAAAGGGAATATGCACAGGTTGCAGGAGGGAGAACTATGAAGAGCATCCTCAGAAGACAGTTTATGAACAGATGGCTTGAACAGGGCTTGCACCCCACCCAAAGCAACAGATACCTCCTAAGAGATTTATTTGCATACGAATTTGGCAAGAGTTGGCCTCACCACATCCTCTAGAAATCAATTCTCTCTGGTAAAAACCCAAGCATTCACTTCACTGCAAAGCACTTTTACTGAACTGATAGTCATGTCTAGAACTGTTAAATCTTATGTTTACAAGGTCAGATTTCTTTTAAAAGATGGCTATGGCCACTGTGCTTCAGCAAAAGGCTCCTCTAGCCCAGGATCCTGCCTATACCAGGTGCCAAAAGAGGATGCTGGGGAAGAATTTCAGAACAAGGCGATCACACTGTATTACTTTCCAAGCACTTTCACTATTTACAAATCAAGACATCATCTCTACACATACAGAAACCTCCAGTGGATTTCTTCTCTTCCCTGAAACTCTCTAGCTTCCTTTTGGTCCCATATGAAGTTTAAACATCCTAAGCGAATGAGCTTGCCAGCTACTTTCCTCTGACAACATCAGTAGAGGCATATAACAATTTATAGCAACACTGCTAGTGAAAAGGATTGACAAATAGCAGCTCTTCAGCTGATGGAACAAGAACACGAAAAGAGGTTTATTTAAAGAGACTGCAATCACAGAATTACAAAGCAATCAAAGGTTCTGAGCAATGACTCTGTACAAATGATTGAAAGTCCAGCTCAGCATTAGATGTCTAAAAGTTACGTATCTAGTCTTGATTATTACTATTTCTTTATGCTACAGCCACAGATGGGAATATATAGCAAGGCAGCAGTCCAGAAGGCAACTCAAAACCACTCTATTGCAGGTGGTTTCTGGAAGTGCCTAGGAAATTAACAGGAGCATATCTGTCCTTAAAGCAACTTCTAATATTTGCTTCATTCATTTAAGGAACCCTCAAATTCTTAATTACCTAAAATAGCCACTGGCTTTCCAGAGATGTGCCATAATCCTGTAGCATTTAACTGAGCACCTGAACTTGGTAGAATACTCAGGAGAGGCTGCTCGGATGCACTTATCTGGAATCAAGATCTGCACATTTATACACTGCATTGGGTCTTCCTGAACAGACTTTTCTTTCTTAATTCCTCCCTTCTCCTTGACAAATATTTGCAACTCTTATTACAGCATTTTTGCAACAGGCCACACCATAGTTCAATATAAATCATTGCACAAGATCAGAATCCTGGCTGCTTCATGTTAGAAAAAAATGATTTAATTTTGCTCACAGTTAGGCTAATATGTTGTAATTCTCAGCATTTTAATTTTTTTATGTTTTAGAACTATGGTTACAAAAGAAATGTCTGAAAATGAATGCTCTCTTTGATATATGGGTCATTTTTTCAGAGCGTGACAAACACATCACCTCAGTATGCAGGAGACTCAAGGTTCTTTTGCCTTGTTTTTATTTACCAAAGGGATTTTCAGACAAGCATATACCTTACAAAAAGTGTTTTATGCTTTCTATCTAATCGTGTATTTGTAGAAACATAATCGTTGCCATATGCAGCTTCAAAAATCATTTGTTGCTTAATACTGAAAAGCACAGAAGTTGGAACCATGGGCTGTGTGTATTCTTGTTTAAAACATTCTGTTATTAAACAGTATTTATGTTGAAAATTAACTTTATGATACAGCAGGAAAACCAACACCACTAGGAAATTAAATAAAAGATTATGCTGTGATATTCTATGCACCTACTAGAATAAATAAATAAATACTTGTATATCTGAATGGAGAAAAACACCATCTCTGTTCAACACAGCAGTGGATGGACATCAGTTTGCAGTTACACAGATTTAAATTAGGATTTGCTTTACCAAAGCCAGTGTAATTCTGCTGTCTGTCAGAAGTTGAGCTGACCCCAGTCTGGATCCCTTTGTACTGTTGGCATGTTTTATCTCTGATATACTGGTCTCATGGACCAGATTCAACGTGCACACGTCATTTAGTTCCCAGGTGCCAAGTGGGAGCAAAGAAATCAGTTAACCTACTGAGGACATGGCACATCCTGGGTGAAGATGGCCTCAGGCTCTCCCCCTTCCCAGAGCAGGTCTTCAGCAGCCATCCATCAAGGGCAAAGCTGGAGAGAAACAACTGGCTCTTCAACCACGTCCAGCCCTCTCTCTCCTCTCATGGTTGTATGAGCCAGAGATCTCTTCCAGTGTCATTCTCCAGGCTCTCCCATTTTAGATGGCAGCAGAAGCACAGATGGGCAACCTCAGGCCCTTCCCTAACCTTCCAGGTTAGGAAGGTTTGCTAATACCAGATGGCTCCTGTATCTCCTCGCTTTGTCAAGAGATACATTAGTATATCATCATAGGTTCTTAAAGCACTGAACAGCTTTAAAGGACATATATTTTTTACAGGAATGAATTGGGAAGATATTTTTGCGGCGTTTATATAACCCTAACCCAGTGCTGAGCTTGATCAGACAGACTGTTCAAGGCTTTTCTTGGCTACGCTTTCAGTGCCCACGTCATAGCAGATTCCTCTTTCTCCCTCAACTTTTTACACCTTGTATTACTCCCTTCTGGTCTCCTTCCCCAAAAGATTCAGTAACTTCTTCTTCCTGATCCAAAACAGAACTGCTGAGAGAACTACCTACTCCATCCATCAGTTAGTAACCCTAAACTCCACTCCTTCTCCATGTCGGTGCTTTCTCTTCTGAAACTAATAAGGTTTATTACCTGAAGGTAGGTTTCTTGACCTCTTTGCCCCAAAAATAATTTCATTTTTTGCAGTGAAGTTAGACATCCACCTCATTATAATCCATATTTTCTAAGATACTGAGAAGATTTCAGGAAAATCCAAATACATATTAAGGAACAAAAAACAAAGGAGACATGAAATATTTTAGGATGCTTTCAATCTGAAAAGTATTGGTATATAAGAGCTTCAGAAAACTGAAACACAAAAATACCTGGAAACCAGTCTTTTGCTTTACAACTGTCAATACCTGGAGTTTATTTTCATATCCCACTATAGACCTGAAAACTTTTTCTTATTATGCTCATGAGAAATATTCCTAAAGATACTCATTAGGAATATATTATTTGGTCATGCATTGATGAAAGTCATTTAGAAATTATCGTGATGACAAAGAGAACCCACTAAGCTTTGGAAAAACAAATCTGTATCTGTAATGACCCTAGCTATATATCATGAAAGATACATCAGCATTGAAGCAGGTACTAAGCACCATTTTCTGTGATTCTACCAAACTGATTCCAGTTGATCTTTCCACTAATAATTTAAATGCAAATTATCTTTACAATCTTAAAATATAAACTGCATAAAGTCCTCTTAGAAATCAAACACGTGTCATGTGTTTCAGTTTAAATTAATAAAAACCAATAATTTACAGCTGTAAAACTGTTGAGTAAGATGCTTAGGAGTTTACTACATGGGATGCAAAGAGCGCCTGATTTACAAGTCATTCACACACCCTTCTGCAACAATACTAATGATCCCAGTCCTGTAAAAGTGTGCTGTCATACGGCTTCTGCCTCTAACTGAATAATTCCTTTAGTTAATGAGAACCCCATACTGGTACCTTGGGGAATTGTTAAAGTCAACACTAAATGATCCATTTTATCTGTAATTCTGAAAGTACCAGCCAGGATTAAACTGTAATCATGGCTTGTTATTAGATCAGTATATTTCTGACTAATACTTGGCTGTGGGAGGATTTATCACAAGTTCAGTTATATCTAATGCTTTCCCACTTGCACTGTTCCCTGCAGAGCTAATCAGATCTCAATAGAAATTTATGGGAAACTATAGCTAATAAAGTGACAGATGCTCAAGTTTCATCTGTCCTTTCTTTCTGACCCTTATTTTCTTTTTTGCCTTTCCTCAATTAAATCTTTTTTTGTAGGTTTACTTCTGAATCAGTTTTCATTTGTATTCATTCTTCTTCCATTCCTCTAATATCCCCCTGTCTATCATAATTTAATTTTCTGAGCTAACTAGCTCGCAGTAAAAAACTGAGGCAGATCGTAGTTACACCATATACCAGAAGAATATTTCCTTCTTTTTTACAGGTGTCCATGTAGTTCCCCTGAGGACATATCTTTTATAGTGACTGAAAGCAAAGAAACTGAGATGCACTGGGAGAGATCCATCATTCCAGGGCAATGATGCACATGCACTCCTACAAAGCCTCACAGGAACCAGGAGCTGCTGGTGTCTGAATTTATGGACAGTGCAAGCAGCTGTCAGAAAACATCTGTGAAAAACCATACTGGATATAGCCTTGAAGAATAAGTATCTTTATTGCACCTATATGGTCATCCTTGCGTGATTTGGATCACTACAGCTGAATAAATGAATGAGAAGGCAGCTGGGACAGTTTTCTCTGATACTGCAATTTGTATGATCTGGAATTTTTATAGACTCTGCACATTCAAAGAGGCCTGGAAAAATATAGTCATTCAGTTCTGAAAGCTTCTGTATTGAAAATACTTTTTAAATATGTAGCTGCACTTCTGCCTGCGTAAATCAGTGCCACTCTGTTGTTTGAAGTTAAGTTGTATTTCTTCCAGCTGAGGGAGGGGAAAACTGAATCAGGTTAGAGACTGTTCCAACACACTGGCTAGCAAAGGCACTACTATATGTGATGTAGGTCTGAGAAGCTGAATTATTAGAGGACAAAGTCACTATCAAGCCTAATGTTAAAGTATACTATTTCCTGATGCTCAGCAGTACAATGAAGGTACAATGTAACTTCATGTAAAAATATTTAAATATTTATCCTATTCCTAGTGAGATTAACTTGCTACTGATGCTGTACGTGATAATACACACACACACAACACCCCATGAATCCTTAAATATCAGGGACTAAGTTTTATCAGCTAGGTTCAGTAGATGTGATACCTTCCTGCTCCAATACTGACAGATGAAATATAAAACCATATAACAGAAAGAGAGCAAAACAAAAGGAGGAGACTGCCAAAACTAGATCAGAGTACTATCATATAAAAGACTATAGAAGATGTGGGGTGTTTTGCTCTGCTTTTTTATAAAGACAGAAAATGGGAGGGACTGGAAGAAGTGATAGATAAATCATATCCATTGAGTGAAGTATTTCTCTAGTAACAAAGTTACATCACATTAAATTTTCCAACTATAGAATAATAGAATCATAGAATAGTTAGGGTTGGAAAGGACTTTAAGATCATCTACTTCCAACCCCCCTGCCATGGGCAGGAACACCTCACACTAAACCATATCACCCAAGGCTCTGTCCAACCTGGCCTTGAACACTGCTAGCAATGGAGCATACATAACTCATTCCAGTGCCTCACCACCCTTACACTAAAGAATTTCTTCCTCATATCCAAACTAAACTTCTCTTGTTGAAGTTTGAACCTCGTTACTCCTTGTCCTCTCACTACAGTCCCTAATGAAGAGTGCCTCCTCAGCATCTCTATAGGCCCCCTTCAGATACTGGAAGGCTGCTATGAGGTCTCCACGCAGCCTTCTCTTCTCCAGCCTGAACAGCCC
>JAOEHX010047859.1:0-35557 GCA_025448015.1 Bolborhynchus lineola | reverse complement strand
CCCTCCCCAGCATCCCTATAGGCCCCCTTCAGATATTGGAAGGCTGCTATGAGGTCTCCACACATGATTCTATGTGCCAAAGGTCGCTAGAGCATCACTGTTCACAGAGGGGAAATCTTCCTCTGCACACCTATGGCAGGACGGGAACTCTGGCTGCTGACTTCATGATCTACTCACTTAAATAGATGAGGACAAATATATAGGCACAGAAAACTGAGGGAGCAGGGGGAGTGTTTTCTAAACACCAGCAGCAGAGAAGATGCTGATTGCCAGGTTGCAGATGGACACCACACATTTTTGAAATTACATTCTAAGTTGTAGTGATGGGGGCAGTTACCACATCATTTGGATTTCTGTGGGAAACTTTCCCTCAGAGAGCCTGTTTTCACAGAAACAGCAGGGCATGGAGCTGTAACAGCGTGAAATGAGACATCCTGAAAAGCAGTGGTGTTCCACAGGAAGCCCTGCATTTGCATGTTAAGCTACATCTATTCCCTGAATGCTCAGACACATGAAACCAACCCCAGATTTCAGTTAGCATCAGATATTTCAGCCTCAGCCTGAATTTAAAGGTCATGCGTGTTTAGAGCTTTTTCTGCTCTTCGCTGGAGCAGCATTACACAGCTCTACACAGGAAGAGCAGTGAGGGAAGCACCAGCTCAGCCATACCGGGATGTCAGGGCCACAATCCCGTCTGTAGCCAACAGTGCCTGGCATCAGCCCCCGTTCAAAGTGATGATGGCCCTGATACTGGGATGCTGTGTGAGAGACACTTCTCTGATATCAGTGACCTTAACAAGACCTTTTTAGCACTTGTCAGGGCTATGACAGCTAAACCTTTTTAGGCATGTAAATGCAGCGAGAGCGGAAAGCAACCGAATGAAACCCTATGTCCTTTTTTACTAAACACAGCTCTGATGGCAGTTCAAGACATTTAAACTCAATTTTAACCTTTCTCATTTTCAGAAATCAAATTTACTTTTTACAAGGCCATAGGTTTCCTACCTGATATGGCAATTCTGCTCCAGCTTTGTGCCACGTGGCTGGAGGGGCAAGCATGGCTAACACCCACCATCATAAAGGGTACCACCTCATCAGGGCATAGATGCTCAGCTGAGCTCCTTGCTTCTCCTCATCCTCCCATCATGCCCTAACAAATGGTTGAGTATTGCAAGGTTGTCATCAACACCACTGACCTCCCCAGTACAGATTCTATCCTTCCTTCAGCATTCAGGAACAGGTGAAATAGGAGATAAAGAGTAAAATTATGACCCTTACCATCTTCTAAATGAGAAGCACTGATATAACCACACATTTGAATATTTGGGAAAGGGGAAGACATACATACTGGATTTACTGATCTAAAAATTGTCCTCAGCTATTGAATTCCTGGTGCTGGGGAAGGTTACAGAAAAATTGTATGTATTCAGAATGGATAATATGTGAGGGCTTGCTTTTCCCTGCTAACAAATAAAGGTCTTGATCAATTGTTGGTTTGTTTGAGTTTGTGACTAGATTGATATGATTTATGTCTAAGTATACTGAGCAGCTAAAGAGCACTAGAAGCTAAGTTCTCTGGATTCACCTGAAATGCACTGGGGAGCCAGTAGGGAAGGACCCATGAAGAGACTCCTTTAACCCCAGAAAGGAGCGGATACCCTCCAAAGGGTTATTATTTCAGTTCTCCTGGACTATCATTTATCTCACACACACTGGTCTCATCTCTGGAGGTGGAGCTCAACTTCTGAAGCCACAAGGGAGGGAGGTGGAAACAGCTGCTCTGGCACAGCCACATCAGTGACACACAGCCCCAAGAACTGTGCCAAAGCCCCCCCCCCAAGACTTCCCAGCACAACTGCATGCAGAAGGACTTAAAAAGACCTGTTTCAAGATGCCTTCCTTCCCCTCCTACTTCTTCCTTTCACGGTACTGAGACACAATTTCTCCTGTAACTGAAGGAAAAGCAACTAACCTCAGAAGAATATAATTGTAAAGATAAGTATCCGTTACTCAGAAATCCTCAATGTACTTGTTCAGCTCTTCACTGAATTGCTGACAGCAGCTACTCTCAGGGGTACCACCAGTTTTAAAGAGGGGAAGTGGTAGGTACAGCAGGCATCACCAAGCAAGCAGGTTTGCTTAGCAAGGTGGAACACCCCCCTGAGGCTTTGGAACACTCAGTTTCTGGCCCTCTAGTTCCTTTGCACAAACGCATTTACGCTTTGCTCTGGTGCCTCCACCAGCACTGATGGTGCTGAAGTACCTGCTATGCCGAGACCACTACTTACCCCAATGATGCTTGCTGTTTTCAGGGGTTTTTAGCTGTTTGCTGTATCTAGGCAAATCCTTTGTCTTACACTTGGAGTATGCTTTCTTCTACTTTCTGCCTGCAAACCTCATCCTCAAAGTCATCTTCTTCCATTACTGCAGTCCCTAGAGCATCTGTTCACAGTAATAGTAGACCCTGTGAGGTCTTGGTGGTTTGCCTTGTCTGAAGAGATTTTCCTTTTCCCTCTCTTCCTTCCATAAATCTACACCTGGTCAATCATGCTGGCTTATGGCATCTGATGCTACTTGGCACCCTTTGCATTCACCTCTTACCTTATCTGGCCCTTGGGTATGTCATAAAACTATTAACCATTTCTGAGACTCAAATCATACCAGTGCATGCCATTGAACTTCCCCAGCACTCTTTTCCTTTTCAACTATATCCTCTTTGTTTATGTTGCATTAAGTTACCCCAAGCGTCACTGATACACTTAGGGTACAAAGCAGAAGTTACGTAGCGCAGCGGCATCCATGTAAGACAAAACTGAACTTAGGTACAGGATGGAAACATTCCTAGCTCACGATGGCCACCTGAAATAGGGTTATATAAAATTGCAGACAGTATCAAAAAATTTCAAAATAGAGAAGGAATTCTGACAGACCTATGAAATGGAAATATTGCCTATTAATTTTAAATACATTACCCTATGAGAAATGTGGCCATTCTGCATTTAAATGTGTAACTATCTCAGGATTTAGTGCATCACTTAAAAATTTTCATGTTCAGGATAAAAAATAAGATTTAAAAAGCTCTGAATCAGAGTTGATCACCTTCAGCATGCTCATTTGGGGCCTGCTCAGGCTCTCAGCACAAACAGCTCCATACCTTTCAGCAGGTGAACAGCGCGGTTGCCTTTGGGAAGAGTTGTGAGAGAAAATAAGCTGAATCACTGCAGAGACTCAATTGTGTCAGGGGAATACTGAGCAGTCACTCTCTAAGACAGGCTCTAAGGTGGGCAACACGAGCAGCTACAGCAGCTGCAAAGTATGTAGCCACTGTTAGCACCTTCACATAAAATGTAAGTGAATTTTTTACAACCTACGGTCAGCTTCGATGCAGCCTAAGTGAGGAGGCATGGAGTAAGGAAGCCGGCTCTCTGCTGGATATATAACTTGGAGCAAGTCCTCTTTCTCCTTCATGTTTCCTAGCAAATATAACCCTGTTTTACCTCATGGACTACTGCGAAATGGATCATAGTATTTTTAATAGCACTCTGCAAATTCAACCTTACTGTTAATCCCTTTCCATGTAGTCTCACATGAGTGGCATGCAATTCTGAATGATCTCCTTCATTCACAAAGAAGCAGAAAAGTCATCAGTGGGTCTACACAAGTTTATCAAGGTATCAATTTCAACGGGAAGATCCAAATTCCTTAAAATAGAATTTTTAGAAGCAAAAGCGCTCCTGGGTTACAAGAGGGTAAGAGAGAACTGACAAAAATGTTTAATTCTGGTTTTCTCTGAGGAAACCCTGTAATTGAGTTCCTGCTTCACGTCTCTTTTTCTTTTTAATTTTTAAAAAAGCTTGATTTAGCATTCTGCACGGCGATAACAGGCACTGCCACCAAATGGTTTTTCCTCTCAGTCCGGCATTCTTTTTGCTACCTGTGTTGTTGCTTTTCCCCTCGTGATCTGGTCCTCATGGAATAAACATGCTTCTACCTATTGGTAGAGCAATACCAGGTATTGCTAAGCATTGCAGCAGTGCTGAATGCTGGATAACCAGCAAATTAAACTTCACTAGTCATTAATCTGTTACAGAAGCTTAGAAAAATAATCACAAACTGAAACTGTGCTTTTTCACATTAGCCTGACACCATCAAAATATTTGCACATCCTTGATTTTCTATGGCAATTTTTATATCATCAGTTTAAAACAACATTTATCATTTGGAATAAAGCCACCAAAATTTAATAGCCTTTAACAAAGGCTCAGCCTTAGGTTGAAACCAGCTGCATATACACTGTCCTGTTGTTTGAAATGCAGGGATCATCCAAACCTCAGCCAACATGCTCCAGCCTAAACAAATAAAGATGTCCCATGTAAACATTTCCTGATTTGTTAGCCTTAGATTCTTATGAGCAAGTTACTGATAACATATAGTTCCTTTAGTGCAAGTTCAAAGCCCACAAATGAAGCCTTTGCTCATCACAGAAACATGGGAACTGCTTTTCTAATTGGGATTTTTTATTATTCTCATTATAGACTATTAGGCTGAGGGTCTGCATTTATAATTCATGTTTATAATTCAATTATTTACATAATGGGCAAAAATGTAAAAGCAAATAGGGTATAGATTAGAAATATTTGTGGTTCCTTATTACAGTAAGACTACTTCAAAGCATAGCTTTCAAAATGAAGGCAAATATTATTTCTAGATGCACAGCTTTTAACAGTCTTTGAAAAGACACACTCAAAACTAATGATAAGCAAATGTTACAGACACAATACATAACATTCTGGACTAATATACATGCAAGACCACAGCCCAGATTGGAACACTTGCCTTAGAAACATGTCACATGTTCATCAAGTCACAAAGTTAGAAAACAACGTATCTTGACTCTTTCCCCTATCCCTGCAATGGGCAACAGAAAGCCCAGACCATGAAATGACCTTCCATGTTATCCTCTTCTTGAAGCATACATAAAGCTCCCCCCTAGAGAGGCTGTATGACAATTTAGAAGGACCCAGCTATCCTGCACAGACTGGATACCTGCACAAGAGAGATACCAATGTATCGCTAAAATAAGACATTCCCTTTTACATCTCAAAAACGAGGGCTGATATGTACTGTGCTTCATATTTTGGTCTTAACTCTGTCTCCACATCATGTATGCATTGCTAAATGGAGTAACGCATGTGGCTGAAAATTACCAAGCAGGTGTTTAAAAGACATTCGTAAGCAGTTTTGCTACAGTCTAATTACTGTTCTAATACATATTACAGTGCAGAGTCATCATTATTTCCTCTTCATTAGCTGCTGATATACAATGAATCTTAGAAAAAAGTCTAACCCATTTTCTTTTTTTTTTTATGTAAAAAAAGAAAGCTTATTTCTCCCATTAACATAACAAAGACAATAGGAATGATTAATGCATCCAATCTAAACTATGTGCATTAAACATTAAAAACCAATGCACCATCTCAGCTTAAGATGCGTTTGCAAATTATAAAATACACTTGTCAATATTAACAATGAGATGTTGTTTAGAAAGAAAATAACAGAAAATATAAACCTTGTCTTCTAGCTTTCTGTAACTGCTGACCCCAACTCCTGTTCTTTGGAGAGACCATCAAGTCCACCAGAATGTGTCCTAATTACTCAAAGCACGGTCTGACCAGGAGGGTAGGACAGCTACAGGACGTATCTATCTCGTAGTTACTCCCATGAGAGCAATCTCTGTCAGCTCCAAGCAATTTTACGTTAGTTTTGGCTAGCGATAGCACACTCTCTGCCTGAGCATAGAGCTGTAGGATGAAGAAATTGATAAAACATTCCCATTCCTCTCAGGCTCTCGAATGGGTTTTGCAAGTGCACCGGCCTCAGCCCTGCTGCAGACGAACTGCTGCAGGATCCCAGACAGCTACTGCAAAGTTAACGTGCATCTAAACTGCAATCACAGCAACCTCATCAGAGCTTGGATCTGCCAAATGTTGACATGTGCCATTAGAAACACCTCCATCCATTAGATATACTTGATACATCTCCTCATTGGGATAACCTGTGCCAAGGACAAGGTCATCTCCAAGCTTACTTTCCAAGTTTCCTCTAGTGGTACATTGTATTTGGTTGTTCAAGTCCAGCTACTGAGGGTACAGTCACTTACCCAGCCTGCTGTCAAGCACATCCCCTAGAGAACCCATATGATAATGTGGAAGGACCCAGCTCCTTTCCTCCCATGCCTGTGCAGATGGGATACCCACACAAGAGCACTAAGAGATATCAAAGTACTGCTAAAATAAGATATTCCCTTTCCATCTCAAAATTCAATTCTCCATCAAGTGCTGAAAATTAAGATGAATTCACCAGAGGGGACAGCAGCAGAGGAACACACATTTTTATGCCTGCTTAGCCTTTGACAGCAGCCCTTTAATTACAGCACATGGCAAGTCTTCAGCAACTTGCTAATTATGTCTGATCCCCCAAACTCAACTTATAGCTTCTCTGCCGTTCTGCTCTCCACCTTCTCCAACAGAGCAATAACAGATGCTTCACAAACTGATCCCTTATGAAATGTAACACCAAATCTATAATGAGGTTTTATTGCAACAGCAACAGATTTCACTCTTCCTCTAGAGATCTACAGAAATCTGGTCAATTTTTGAATTCAAGCTTTGGGGTCTAAAATACCCCCAAGTTGACACCAGTCATGAAAATGATACAAGCAGCAGATACATTAAGGCTGTGGGACCATGCCCCTTGCTTGCTCTGCATCCAGCAGCCATGCAGACAGGGACTTCGACCTTGAACTGAAAGATAGTGGGTGAATTCTCATCCTGCTGAAGCTTGCTAATGCTTCACCAGGGACTTGGCACTGCGGTATCACTCTATTCTCATAGACCATAAGCCATGTCCACAGCAACACTGCCAAGCAGCTGGAAACAACCCCAGGATTTGCTAGGGATATTTCTATCTATCTTAAAAGGAGACATTTTCCCTTGGGTTACTCAAGGACATCACCTTCTGCCAAGATGATAAGAGATGCTCATCTGGGGCTGGTGCCTCCCTGAAGAATATGGCAGCTCACACCACATCATGCAACTGCAGGTGTTCACCAGTGGGGCACCCAAACCCCCTGTTCTCCTGATGGGGTGAGAGGAGTGATTTGCCACCAAGATCTACAAAGCCACACCAGGACCAATTCCCCGCTGTGTACTCTCATGTCTTAGCAGGTCCACACACTTCATTGCAATGCTACAGAGCATTGTGTTTCAAAAACACCTCACAAATAAAAGTCAACAACTTCTGTGACTGATGTTACGCACAGGTAAGATTTAAAATGTCTTTACTTTAAAGACAGGGAATCAGCAGCAAATAGGCTCAACAATTTAGCAGAGTTTGTTCAATAAACCAGTTGCAGAGCCTGGGTTGGAATCCAGAGATCCTGTCTCCTGTGATTGTCTTGATTTAACTTTGCTAGAACCACCTTAATTATTTTGTTTTGTTGTTAGAGGCAAAACCTTGAGCATAGGAAATAGTATGAAGCCCTGTGCAGTACTGAAAAGAAGCTTGATGGGATTTCATGTCTGATGAGAATACTCAGGACAAAGAGCAGAAGGTTGAAAATGGGTGAGCCAAGAGCACTCTGAAGTTTCCCAAGGAAAAGGGTAATGGTGTCAAGAAAATTTAACGTGTATTTGAGATGAGTTCCATACAGCTCTATTAGCACTAGGTCACCTATTTTTTCTTTTTTTCTTGTTTTAAAGCCACATTTACATCTCATCTTAAAGAAACTACTGAACCACGTGGAACTGTTATATGTTATATCTCAAACCATATTAAAGTAGCCAAGAAGAACAGTAGTTTGGTAATATCTCAATGCAGCATGGACATAGCATTTGATTTCATATATTGATCACTTTATGCAATTAGTGGAGTATGTGCAACTTAAAAATGGGCACTGCTCCTTACTCTTGTTTTCTGTAGTGAGTAAATCTGACTGAAGCATAACAGCAAGCAAGCAGTCATGTTTCCTATATCTGACAAGTAAAAATTGAAAATATGTTTAATATACTTAAGGGCAATAAGAAAGTTTTTCTTTCTCTTTTGTCTGATTAAACATTGCAGATATTTATATTGTATTCTGATTGTTGATTACTCAACAGATATGGGTGAATGTCTTTTATCCTGACTTCTGACACATCCACTCTGACCAACACCCACTTGCACATGAGGAAGTAACTGTAAAATCAATTAACTCAACAGCTATTTCTGCAGTCTGAAGTGCAATTACCCATGGAATATTTTTCTGGATAGCAGAAATTCATCAGTTATGTTTAACCTGGACTATCTTTTCCCTCTGCACATTCAAGAAGCACTGCTTGCATGTGCAGACAGAAAATGGCAGATGCAGGTGAGCTGGTTCTCACCTGCTCTGGATCAGTTAAAACACTGTTTTAACACCTAGGAAGGTGTGATGGGACATGGGCAGATCTTGCAGATACAAACTGAAATTATAATCAGATCCCTACTACTGAAGACGCTTGTCCCCAGGTAATACCTTCCTTTTTGCCCTCTTACACCTTTTCTCTGCTTCTTGTCCCACTACCAGATGCGTCTGTAGCTTAGGAAGTTCCAGGGTAATTTCTGTGAACATCTGCAGGGAGCCATACCCCACCTTGATGAACACACGCTTTCACAGCATCACCTCCATGACAGCAACAGCAAGTTACCACCTGCCAATCTTCAAGGACATGTAAGGGGGCTGTGTGTCCGAAAGCACTTTACATCCACTATATCAAGAGGTTTGCTCCAGTTACGGATGCTGGATATTAACAACTCTAAACATAAAAATTAGTTCATCTATCTCAGGCTTACAGTAGCCTCTGTGTAAAAGTATTTTATAGTTGAATAACTTTGAATTTTTTTTTTTTTAGCTCTATGTAAACCAGGCAACATCAGTATAATCCTTAGAATCTAATAATGACTCCATCAGTGTAAAATCATTATCCTTAGGCAAGAAGGAAATCAATTCAATTATGATGTTGGTTGAAAAATCACGGGTGAAAAGTTGTAGTACATATTAAACTTGAGGCTGGAAAAGCTGCAGTACATATTAAAATGGTTACTACAAAATTTGTGCATCCAGGCTAACAAATGCTAATATGTTCTTTTGTTACCTTCTAATTTATATGATTCATATAAGCCTGCAGCAAGAGAAACTTGTTTTAAAATTCATCCACATTAAAAAATAGCAATGCAATGAATTGTAAAGTTATTAGCATTCATATCTGGTTATGTTATTAAGTTGTACACATCAAATCTGGTAGTACAAGTACAGAAATGTCATAACGAAGTAGAACAGCATTTAATCAGAGGAATTTCTAAAGGTCGTCAGAGCATCATATAAATTCAACCGTGCATGACAGCAATATGAAATAAATAACTCAAAGAACACAATAAGAATAAACTTCAATCTTTGAGCTTTGTTTCCAGCAGAAGAAGAATTAGCAAAATTTCATGCTGAGAGAACAGCTAACAAAAACCACAGAATTCTGTAGCTTTAATTAATGAAAGACTAATAAGACGCAGATAAGGAATTTCACACAAGGGAGCTAACGAGGTATGTACACTGATAGCTTCCAGTGAACAGCTGATCTCGTATGTCTCTAAACTGAAAAGAAGTGTTCTGTTTTTTCTTTCTCATTAGCCAGATGAGCCCTAAATGATTCCATTTAAATAACCAATGATTTGTTAGTATTTTTGCACTCATAACAACAGTTTGAGTGCTTTAAGATATGTGTTATAGGCCTGATACTTGGCAGCTCCAAACACTGAAGCTGTTTTAATAATTCATGCTAATGTAGCGACAGTCCCTGCTTTCCTTGCTGAGCGCTATGATGCTCCGGTATGGTCAGAGCAGATGCAGTGGTCACCCAGAGCCAGGTTCTGGTACCCATAGTTCTGTTCAGCAGCCCCTTTGCATGAAACCTAATTAATTTCACTGGGATACAACCTAGAATAAAGTTCACAGTGATTAAAGGCACCAGGATCTGGCTTGGAAGGTGCATTCATATGATCTAGGAAGGTGATACAGCACAGCGGCACACAAATGCACACAGGCTAAATAACTAGTTCATCAAAGACTGTTTCTGAAGCCCTACATGCACCCATGGCTTCCACCTAATTAGTTGTCTTGGACAGAAAAAGGAATAGGCCCTTTGGTCGGACCTGGTCTCCAGCTCCTGCTGGGGGGGCATGGTGGGTGATGAACCCTGTTTCTCTCCTCCAAGTGGCCACTTCTGGGCAGGATCAGGAGCACTGCACTGGGGACTTCATCCTTTATTCTGTTTGAACACGATCACTGTCATGTTTTAATGATGAAGATTTTTTTTTTCTTTTTGCAATGGCAGTTCTGTGTCAGAATTCAAGCAAGACATAGTCCTGGTGCTGCAATAACAGCATCTGTGCTGGTGAAGAGAAGAGAAAGCAGATTAAATGCTTTACTACTTCCATATATTTCAGCTGGCCAAACCTCCAAGCATGGAGAAGCCTTTTACCTTGGACCTCTGGGCTTTCTGAGCCTAATCACAAATAGGAATTTCACAAAGCAACCACTTCTCTCCTAACGGACCTTTAAACTCTCTGAGTTCCTGTGCGTGCCTGTTTTTGTGTTGGCCCTTTCCCCAAGAAAGAACACTTAGGATTTAGCGCTATAGCAGAGACAAAATACAGATGCTATGTACTTCAACAGTGACAAGCAAGCCGGATTATCTGTGTGACTGTGCATCACCAAGATGAGAAAAGAACACACTATTCTACTAATTAGTTTCAAACTAATTTAGAAAATCCACCACTGTCAGCCTGGAGAAATGCTTGCTTGTTTCTAAGATTATAGAGAATTAGGTTTTGCAGCCTGGCTTCCAGCACCCTCTTCTCTTCATCCTCTTCCCTCATACCCATGCTGGTGCTCTCCAGCACAGGGCAGTGAGGACTGCACCTTGGACTTCAGTTCCCTTCACCAGAGCAATTCCTACACTGGGTAACATGACACACTGCATCGAAACACTAAAATCTTAATCTGCACATCACCCATCTACTAAGGCAGGACATGACACATATGAAGACTTTTCCATCTCCTTATATGTCCCCTTTAGGCACCACCAAGAAAATAATTTCTTTTTTATTTTAATTCTAATAAATGACTGCAACAGACAATTCCAGAGGCTGAGAATGGCCTCATGCATCATTCTCATTTGTTTTAATTCATTAGCATCTGCACTGAAAGAATTTACAACCACACTCAGGTTTCCTGAGAAATGATCCTGGCAGCATGTTTACTGAATCAGCAGGAAAAGTGAATAAACAAAATGAAATCAGAAAAGAAGAAGCAGTATCTCAATGGAAGCTGGATGATCTGAAAAGAGCCATGAGATTATAATCTTAAATTAAAACCGCAATGAGGGCAATATAAAAGATATTCTAATCACTATATCCAATTAAATGAAGTAAATCACTAAAGCATGTTAAGTGCTTTAACTATTATAATAATTAAGAATCAAACAGAAATGAAGCATCTCTGAAAGACTGATGATGCACATTAGTGAACAGGGAATGCTGTTTCCCATTACAATGCAGAGACAAAGCAGAAAAACACAGATTTCCCAGTGCCTCATGCCAGCAAGAGTGCAAAAGCAGGCATCCCATGTGGAAATCCCCGCTGAGAAATGGCATGGCCTCACCCTCACAGTCCCAACCATGTCCTGCTCCTGAGGTGAAGGGCATCTTACACTTGATACATTTTATGATCTCACTACCTGAGGCTCTAAAGCAAATGCATGAATTAGAATCATAGACTGGTTTGAGTTGGAAGGGAACTTTGAGATATCCAGTTCCAAACCCTGCCACAGGCAGGGACACCTTCCACTAGACCAGGTTGCTCCAAGCCCCATCCAACCTGGCCTTGAACACTGTCAGGGATGGGGCAGACACAGATTCTCTGGGCACCCTGTGCCAGCGCCTCAGCACCTTCATCATAAAAAAAATCTCCTTCTTATAGGCAGTCTGAATCTACCCTTTTTCAATAAACAACCATTAACTCTGGCCCTACTGAAATAGGTTCCTCCAACATAGAATGGCACCCAGTGGCTCAGTGACAGAATTACCTAACAGAGGCAATGCTGTCAGTATGTGTGTTATTGTCCAAATTCACTTGGTACACATTTAACATCTCTCGAGCTCTGGGAATGTCCTGGCCATAACACAGTGATAAATTACAGCACAGCCATTCAGATAAGAATCTGCAGCTCACATACAACTCCTCATTAAATTAAAGACACTCATCTTCCTATTCTAAAGTAGTCTGATGCCGTGTGTGGATGATAGATATTTTAATTACTAAAATTACCAACCAAGAAGTACAATTTAGACACAAGATTCATCTACAAGTGATAACTCCCCAACTTTTCGGCAATAGCTGGAGCTAAGCTTTCTGAATACAAAACATTGCTATTGTGTTAAGCTATGGCATGCACATAGACCTCACTAATGACTCCTCTATTTCCAGAGAGGTTTACAATAAATCTTTTTTTGTTTCTAAGTTCAAAGCACGCCCCTTGTACAGGACCCATTTTTACCAATTCCACACAGTTTCTTTGCCTTCTGAAAGCTACGCTAAATATCAGAGGATAGTTAAAATTAGGTGAACTCTCAAATTGGAGTCTTTATCTCAACAAAAGGTATTTGGAAAAAATAGCTACAAACAGAACCAAAGGTGTGAAACTTGCCCTGCTGGAGTCCTCAGCCACACAAAGACACCCTGAAATGCAGTATGATGTTTTCATGAGATGCAATCAGCACAGTGAAGGAGGGATCATTTGCACTGTGTTTTCTCCTTGTGTTGCTAATGTCATGGTTCTGATGATTATAAATAATCCAGAGAGTTTATTTAGCCACATTGCCCTGCACTTCAGGGAGGGGAACTGTATTCAATAGACTAACATACTGGATTTTAAGGCTTCTCCCTCCGATTTTCACTTCACACATCCCTTTTGCTTGGCAAAAGTTTGTGCATGAAAAACACACTAAGAAAAAAACAAAACTGAACAAAAGCAACAGTGAATTTTGTTCCCATTCTTTTTCATATTTGTTTTCCTTGTACAAAAAAATGCATTGAAGCGCTCAGTGTGGGATTTCATATGTCGCAATTTTATCTCAGCAAAGTAATCTCTCCCACATCACATTGTATGAAAAGGGAGAGAATACAGCAGCAATGTGGGCTTTTTTCATTCCTACAACTTCTTTATTGCCAACAAGTAAATACAATTATACATTGTGCACAATACATGCTAAAACTATAAAATATCTGCAGTGCATCTAAGTCTATTCGAGATATGTCAAGCCTCTATTCATGTAAAGAAGAAAAGAGAAAAATATTACAGAAGGATGGGCTCCCGTGCTGTTCTGGCAGCAGGAAAGAGCTTGGATAGGAGCATGAGCAATCTGCAACCTGCAAAGCCACTGCGCCACTCAGCCAGTACCAAAAGTTTTCTTACAGGCTGTAACACTCTGCTGCCACATTTGCAATATTACTTTTAAGAAACCCATTTTCACTAAGTCCAGCTCATAATCACTTTTGCATCTTGAACCATACTACATTAGACTAAGCATAAGTATTGGCAACACTCATCTTTGGATTCTTCCTTTACTACATTCCCAGAGCATAACCCATCCTGATCTCAGTGCCAAGAGGTCCTGGCAGCCTTCAGCTCTCTCAGAAATCAGATTTCCCTCCAAAACAGTACTTATGTCTTGACTACAAACTGCTGGTACTCTTACCCACTGTACGCAAGCAAAAGCTCCCCATCCCTCCAGCAATGGTGAGCCCCATTCCCATCACAACAGGTTATAATTTCTTGGCCTCTGCACAAACAAATACAAAGTTAAATGCAAAAGGCTGTTCAATGCATTCAAGAACATGGCCTTGCAAAACTCAGGTTGAGTCAGTATGTGACCTGTTCCAAGCCACAGGAAAGGATAAACCCACTAAGAAGGTATGAAAATCCAGCACTAGCTTCAAACACACACCATGGTGAAAGGGTTTAACTACAGCTTGCCAGCTAAAGCTGGTGAGCATAAGGCTCATTTCCCAACGGAGATGGATGCATTGACATGCTATCAAACCATACACTGGCCTCAGATGTAACTTTCAGACCAGGCTCAGGCCAAAATATAGTCCCACTGAGGGGATTTGCAATGTGATGCTGCATTAAGAGAAAGGGCAAGTTAAAGACAAAAAGCAACAATAAGTGGTATTAATCCAAAATGATGCAGTAGAGGAATCCCTTCAAAAGAGATCTTTTTATCCACAATCCAGTTCAAACTTTTCCAATTTTAGCACAAAATATTGCAAACTACTGGAAAAAAATCCCAGAGCCCCAGAGACAGCCTCATCCATGCCATGACAAAAACTCCACTTTAATAGAAAGCTTTATCCTAGGTTCAATCTTATTTTTTAGGGTTACTCTTGGAGAGCTCCCCAATTACCTGCAGCTCCTCTACTTGGCCAAAGCAATGCTTCAGTCCCTCCTGCCATTTCAGACCCCACAACCACTGCATCAGGGTGGTATGGCTTCAGACCTGCTCCTGCAGCTGATTTTTCACCTCCAGTGGGCCTCTTCTCCCAACCTGCTTCTTCCATTATCTGTATCATCTAAGTCTTCAAACTCTCATCCCCAAAGATTTAACCAGCCTCCCAGGTCTTCCAAGCAGTTCCTCACTCAAAAGCCTCCACTCATCTGCCAAAATATTTTTACCTTTCACCATATAAAGCTTAGATTTTCCTGTGTGTGAAATCCAGTCTGCTCTATTTTATCTTCTAATATATCTCAGTATCTTCTACCATTCCTGGTTATGTTATTACGCATTTGAGCAAGTCTCCCCTAAAGAACGTGACCTTCTCTATAGGTATAAAACCTGACAGCTTTCAGCTGTTCTTTTAATGCTGGATTTGTTCTTTGGGCTGGGGAAGGCGAAGGCCAGGTTCAGTTGGATAACCAGAAAATATCGACTGAGACTTCCCTGCCCAGATTCAACCCTTTTCACAGGCTCTGTCTAGAAAGTCTTGGATAATGGCTCTGGTTTTTCTTACCCCAAATTATCCCAAGAAAGATAAAATTGCATCTCTCACAATATTTTGGAGGTCTGGCATTTCAGAAACAAGGATTGCTTCCCTACAGAACAGGAGGATTCAAATATAGCAGTAGTCTGCATGCCTCATTAATCTCACACACCAAACACACCGACCAACCCCTTCAAATAAAGATGCCAGCAACACAGAAGGCACTGTCTCCCTAAATGTGCTTCCATTAAGAGGCAACATACAAAATGTTATTTTCCACCTAGTTTTTGAGTTCATCAAAAATATATCCTTGTTAATGGAATTCTAGATGTTCTCATTATATATGCTGCTTTTTAAGCACGGTAAATGGTGATCCTAAATGGCACCTAGTTCCTTAAGTTTTTTAGGGTTCATGTATACAGTGCTGCCCTTCCCATTACATTTCCAATAAATTACTCCCATTTTTATATCTGAAATCCCAGAAATGGCACTAGAGAAACCTAGCATTTAACTCTTACATTTAACACAAACTATTGCACTCAGCATGAAAGCATTTGAAAATTATTCCCATGCAGACTGTGGTTGTACTTGGTAAGCTTAGTATGTCCATGGCAACTGATGAATATTACTGCTGCTACTGCTATAAATAACAAACCTATTTGGCAAAGTCTGAGATGTAAATATTAAATCCAGCACAAAGACAATTTTCCATTCTTTCTTTTGCTCCCTTCTGAATTAGGAACCTACACTTGCATGTCAGTAGATTATTTCCAAACAGAGCAGGTGTCACAGTACTGCAGAAACTAGCAATTTTGATTGACATTGTTGTCAACAAGAATCACACGTTTGGGGTCAGGATGCTGTGTAACACCAAGCCAGCTGTAGCAGCAACTCTCTCTTCGAGCCAATGAGCCCTCACAGTCCCAGCACTCAGACGTTACAAACAGAGCACATCTTTTGGAGAACCATCAAAATTTGTGGCCATTTGTAGCTTCATTTGGAAAAAGCCAAAGGCAGAGTCTCACCTGCGTGCAACTGGGTCACTATTCTGCATGTACAAATTAGGCAGGAGCACATGCAAATGGAGCTAATGACCTTTCCAACAGATGGTACGACTGTCTGTGAGCCCCTGTTTTGAGACACGCTTTTTGGAGGGAGTGCCAGAAACAGAACACATGATGGGAGAACTGAGCACAGTTACATTGCCCAGCGCACTTAGAATGTCACATACTGTCAAGTCGCTACATATTTCTCTGCTCCTCTTGGCCACTTTCCCGTTCCTGGCAAGGGAGAGGGGGATATCCCTGCTACCTGCCCATGCTATAATGCTGGGATCAAGCACAGCAGCAGCACTCCATAATTGGGCTCTGGTCAGCTGGGGACAGTATGCCACGGCTCCTCCCCATGAGCCTGATGGACAGCAGACCTGTCACCTCCCCAGCAGTGCCCTCTGCAGTGCTGCAGCCAAGCTCTGGCAGGGATGCTAATTGCTTTTGAACTGCCACTGTGTATGAAGAATTCAGATGAACTGTTAGAAGCACTTTGTCTCAATGCCTTCCTTGGCTCTGCCATGAAAGCTGCCAGCTGCTACTGCTATTACATCCCTCCAGAAGTTAGACCATCGCCCCAAACCCAAAGTGGCATCTGTATTAAAGGCTAGTTACAAGGAGCTTCCTAAATCATTTCACAGTTGCCATTCTGCTCCTGCTTCCCATCAGGCTGGCTTTTGCCTTCCACTGCTGGGACCTGTAGGCTCTAGAGAGATGGCCTACAGACCTGCCTGTGTTTAATGGACGTGGCAAGTGAGAAGTTGGTGACCAAGCCTGAGCCTAGAGCCATGTCAGAACTGAGTGGTAACTGCAACAAATGCAACATTTTCCTTCCTGAGCCCACTTTTCCTACACATCCACTCTCTACAGCACTCAAAAGGGGATCAGTATGTTGTGTCCTACCCAGACCTCACCTTCCTGCCATTCTACCAAACCACCAACTCACTGGGACACTGCAGCTTCACAGCTCTGCCACACTAAGGTACTTTGGGGTCCAAGCTGAGACACCAGCCAGCTACACCTTACTCAAAGTCATGCTGAAATATCCTCTGACACACCATCAGAAAAATCAGTCGTAAAACCAGCTGATTCAAAAGAAAAGTAGCAACATCAGCACAGACCTCACTTCCACCCAGGAATTTGCTTTTAATCATGTTAGCCAAATGTCATCTTGCTAGGCGCGGTGGCCTGAGCTGAGGTGTGCAGCTCCTGACATTTCAGGATGTGGGAAAACAAGGTAAACATCAGTGTGAGAGAAATAAATGGGCACATTAGAGAACTGCCGCTCAGACACAGTGCTAAAGCCTCCGGCACTAAATGCTACATACAATTCTTTGTCATAAACACATCAACTACAGTGTTTATAACAAAGTTCTTGATAGATTATCCTATTACTATAAAAATGACAGCTGTCATGCAACACGTACAGCAATGTCACGGTTTTGGAGCCTACAACAAAAACGCGGGGTTTGATTCTGCAAAACTCAAGTCTGTACTCAAGCAAACAGCTGATTAAATTCAAGCAAACTACTTGGCTACACAAAAAAAGAGACCTCAGAATCAGTGCCAAAACAACACTTGTAATGCAATTTAAGTACATTATTCTCAAGCAACGTAACTAATTCCTAGCATAACAAGTAACTAAGTTGTAAATGTGAGCAACTATGGATTTTTTAATGTAGACAATATAACACAACAGCAGAATCACTGTGAAGTTTTCTGGACTCACCTGTAATCTGAACTGCTTAAACCACTTTCAATGTAGGGATCAAAACCCCTTCGACTTCCAGCTAGGCACTCAGCAAAGTGAGGTCTCTTCTTCTTGAAAGCAAAGACTTCTTTGTACCTGTTTGTAGGTGAAGAATGCTCTTAAGGAAATTCTCAGATATGTGATGTGCGGGTTGGAGGCCACAGTGATAACCACAGCCATGACCTTACGGAAACGCACCTTGAACTAAAGGCAAGCATGCAATTCTTCACCTTCTTGCTGCGTGGTCAGGGGCTCATGCAGAGCACTCGTAGAGGTCCTCTTTAAGCACGCTGGTGTTTGGACCTGTTGAGGGCGAGGCTTGAGGAGCCTTGAAAGAGAATCCAGGCCACAGCTGGAATTCAGAGAAAGGGCTGGATTTAGAGCTAATGTTCTATAATATGTTGCCAAACAGACGTAAACATGTTAAAGTAGATGAAGGCGAAAAGAGGATCAACTTTGCTTGTCCAGCACCCAAGAGCAGCCAGCTCATGCTACAGGCACCTATAGAAATGCAAACCCTCATTAGGCCTCCTCTGATGTGCCTGCAATATAGATACGGTTGTGCATCCATGCAAATAATTTTAAACAATTGAGATATTAAACACTATATTTATCCCATACAGCCAGGCAGTGAGACTATTTCCACAATTATTTGGAGAATAATTCATTATGGGCTGTAACTGCTGACTTGTCCCTGGGACAATTTGTTGGAAAAGAATAAGCTCTAGATTTGTTTATAAATCTTAGAGATGACAGCTTTAAAACAATCAAAACCCAACCAAAGTACCACCTAATTTATTTCCAAAACTTTAAGAAAAAACAAAACAAAACAATTTCTCCACAAAGGCAATTGGATGGACAGGAAAAATCCAGACTATTTTTGTGCAGCAATTCCTCTATAAACTGCCTCAGTGGAATGGATAGGACAGTTCAGGAATTCAGACTCTGCTCTGCATGACGGAGGGTAGCAAGGTCTGGGATATGGCTTGGGCAGCTGGCCCTGGGAAATCAAATACAAATGTAGACACTGGGTAAAGTAGAGGTGAAAACATTCATCTAAAAAAGCAACTGAAGCCCACCATGAAATACACACATGAAACGCATTTTAATTTTCACATTCAGGTGGTAGCCTCTTCCTTACATAGTGTAAACAGGGGTTAAAAACCCCTCAAACAGTAGTTCATACACATTTAACACCAACTTAATTTCTTGTAGATTTTTTACTAGAAGAATTTATTCTCATTCAAAATTCTCCACATGGCAACCTATTTACTGCCAGAAGTTGAAAGAAGCTCCTCTTTAGCTTCTTCTCCAAGGTAAATCCTTGGAGTAATGGAGCACACTGAGAAAAGAAAACTCTGAGCTGAGATTTCACTCAGGAAAAGCTCCTGCCAAGCTGGCTGTCACCTACAGGTGCTGTGTTGAAAGGGAGAGAAAGCTGAACAACAAATGCAGTACTTCCATGTTTCCAGACTCTCTTCTACCAAGAGTGGAAGACTGGAGGTGGCCTATAGCACAGCCATGGAAAATTTGAGATATTTTCATTCCTTTAATGACAATTAAATGTAATAAATCTAAGTAAAATTCACCCACCACATACAGCAGGCAGTTATAGGCTCAACCTAAGTATGTGATTTATACAAAGGCTTAAATTCTGTTACATTCAACTAAGCTGCAACACTTAAAATTCTCCTCTGAATCTTGCTCTGGGACATTTTAGATGTGCAAACAGATGCAGAATGAGTCTTTCCACAATGGAAACACCTCTCAAGAGCCTAACCACCTTCCAAACAGCTTTGCATTTTGTTTACTGAGTTTTATTGTCCCTGTTTCCCAAGTGCCTGCTTTTAAAATCTCTGCTGCTTCCTCTACTGCTGCTAATTTCACCAGTTTGGGCTATTTTAAGTTTCTTTCTGCCAGAAGCTGTCTTTGAATTCTCCACTAATACCAAAATGTTCACATCATAAGCCACAGACATTCCCATACCAGTAGTTCTTTAAATCTTTTCCATTCTGCCACGTACACGCCACTGGTTTCACCCTTCCCTCTTGGCCCAACAGGACCCTTTCCCATCTTCTGAGGTCTGAGGCACAGCAAGGACTCCATCAAGTTATTCTGCAAGCCTTCTTTTATCTCCAAGTTTCTGAGCGTGTAAGTAAGTCTTCCAAACAGGTTTTCCTGCCTCAGACACTAAGGAAAATCAATTTATCTTTGTTCTTATCTACAAGAAAATACAAGCCAAATATTTCCATATACTGCTGTCAGTTCTCACTGTTTGAATTAAACACTCCCATTTTTCCATTAATTGCCAGACTTCAAATATTTTATTGCCAAATGGAAAGCTCCACTGTTTAAGAGATGATTGCCCATGCAGTACTAGAGGGAATCACTGCTTTATCAACAGAGCAAAAACAAGTGCAAGAAAGAAATTCCCACTGTCACGAGCACCAGCAGCAAAGACCTTATCCTCCAAAGGCCAAATTCAAACAATCTTCCTCAGTTTGTAATTGTTTTTCTCTTCTAAATTACAGTGACAAGAACAGGAAGCAATCTGACAAGGCGTGAGGTGACAGAATGGGAGTTACAACCAGACCTGGCAACCAGGATTTGACCCTGACACATGGCACGTTGGTGCCCCAGCCTCAGCCCCCCAGCACACCTTGCTCCAGGATCCCCCAGTTCCCCTCTAAGGGCAGCCTATCATCCAAATGAGCAACAGCATGAGGAGACAATCAGGCTCTCCAAGGGCTGCAAACTCCGCTGTTCCAGCCTTTGCCTCCAAAACAGGTTCACGTGTGTCTAATGGAGGAACACTAACCTCAACACTGGCTTCACAAGAAGGAAAAGTTGATGGAGAAGGACAACCTGGGAGCAGACACAACTTCCATCAACCATCACAGCTGCTAGTACCGTGACCGATCAGATGTGCAAAGCCCCCAGGTGAGGTGTGAACTCACTAATCCAGAGCTCAGGCAAGGAGTTGTACTGATGAAAATATGATCTAATCATAGCTGCTACTACTAGCTCTGATTACTGGAGTTTCTGTTTACATGATACATACATAACTGTATTGGGCTATTAAGCACTTGCACCTAAGCTGAATCATTCACTGGATAATCCACAGACACTGATCAAGCTGCTCCACTTGGAGCTGACAGAGTACCAGGACTATCACTGTTTGCTACAATAGCTCTGGTTTTCCTTACAGCTGGGGTAGGAGCCAATAGCACCTCTCCCAGTGCGACACACACATGGCTTTGCATTTCCAAATGCACAAGTGTTTTCTGGTCTCCACACTGTCGATTCTGAAATTGTTTTACACCCCATAAATTCCATAATGTGCCAAAGTAAAGACCTAAAAACTGGCATCATTTAGGATGATATACATTTAATTTCATCAATAAAGCTGCTAGCACTTACTACAGCACCTTTCCTAGAAAACAATTTGGTGTCATCTAAACTGCATGTCTCCTGCTTGCAGCTTTCATACAGCACAGAGCTGGGGTCAAATCTGATCACAGGAAAACTTAAACTCTGTCAAGGCAATAGAGCTGCAGCTGCTCATGCTGAGCCTGAACCAGAACAGGCGGTGCTGGATCCATGCAGCTCCAGACAGGCTGCCCTGTGGAACAGAAGGAAGTCAGAAAGGTCTGAGGCAAATATCCAAGCCAGGATTTTTTTTTTTGTCTGAGTGAATTAACGTGCTGACAGCTCACAGGGCCTTCTGAGCTCACGCTGTCAGCCTGCTCGCTGCCTGGTTTGAAGCAAGTAGAAAAGCTCGGGTACAAGCGCTATTCAGACCTTTCATCTTCAAAACCTGAAAGGTGCTCTCACTTGCCATTTCCCCTAGATGCCTTGTTATCATTTCTAGCTGCTGTCCTCACAATCAGTGGTCTCTGCATGGTGAGGACATTGGGTTTCTGTTCCAGCTGATGATGTGAAGGCTGCAAAACCCCATGCTTTGTGCCTTGACACGGCAACACAGACTTGGGCTGCAGAAAAACCAGATACACACACTCCAGCCATGTGGAACCAACAGATCCTAATAACCCCCTGCATCCAGGACCTACAAAGGAGACAGATCTGCTGTCAGCATCATGTCCTTGTCCCAGGCTTGCCACATAAACAACAGAGCAGGAAGACAGTAGGGTCCACAGGACATGCAAACATACGTCAGCCTACTGTACAGACACCAGCAGCTGTGAAAAGTTGAGCTGTCTGGGCTACCAGTCCAACAGCAAATACTGCTATAACTGATGTAAAGCAGGGGCAAGGGTGGGGGGAAGCCCAGACCCTGATGTATGAAAGAATAGCACCCAGTGTACAAATGCATAATAAAACAGACCACAAAATCCATGCCACATATCCTCATGCCCTGGTAACCTGCCCTCTTCCTTCTCTGGAGTAGTCATTTTATGCAGTTTTCCTCTGGTGAACCCCTCCTTCCAGCATGATTTTATACCTTTCAGGCCTAGCTTGCAGTTAAATTTATTTCCATAAATTCATTGAACTGCAGATTATTTTACAGTAAAACTTTTCCTTTGCTAGCTAATGTTTCCCATGTGTTTGAGTATTTAAAGCAACTTTCAAGCAGGCTTTGCTATCTCTCCGTAGCATGCACAGTGAAGTCCCTACACAGGGTTTTCAGTGTGGAAAAGTCTAGCACAAAAAGAAGCTAAACAAAGAAATACTGTCAACAAACAGGGAAAATAAGAAAGAAAGAAGAGAAAAGCTGACAACAAGAAAAACTGACATTGGAAAACTGCCAGCCTTGTACAGTCAATCTTCAGGTTAGCAGGAGAAATGCTGTTAAGTGCAAAAGGAAGAGGATCTCTGATGACAGATGTATGTACAGCCTTAACACAGGGTTGATTAAAAAATAAACAACAATAAAAAAGTCACATTTCTCTCTACTTAGTGTTAGGAATAATCTATTTGTCCTGGGTTCAGCAGTAGCAGTCATTTCTCTCCTTCTCAGTAGCTGGTGCAGCACTGTGGTTTTAACTTTCGACCTGGGAACAGCGCTGATAACATCGATGTTTTCAGTTGCTGCTCAGTAATGTTTACTCTGACCAAGGACTTTCTGAGCCTCATTGCTCTGCCAGGGAGGAGGGGAAGCCGGGAGGAAGCAGAGTCAGAGCACCTGACCCAAACTGACCAAAGAGGTATTCCATACCACAGCACATCATGCCCACTATATAAACTGGGGCAGTTACCTGGAAGGGTGAGATCACTGCTCAGTTGGGCTGGGTATCGGTTGGTGGGTGGTGAGCAGTTGTATTCTCTTCCCTTGTTGTTTCCCTTCTCATTATTATTTTCAGTGATAGCAGCAGTGGTTTGTGTCATACCTCAGCTATGGAACTGTTCTTATCTCAATCCGTGGGAGTTACATTCTTTCGATTCTCCTCCCCACCCCTCTGGGAGTGGGGCGAGGAAGAAAAGGGGTGAGTGAGAGAGCAGCTGTGTGGTTCTGAGTTACAGCTGGGCTTAAACCACGACACTATTGCAATTCACAGTCACAACTCTGCAGAAGTTTATAGCATGCCCTTAAAGAGAGCTCTTTCCCAACCCCACAGATCAGAAGAAACACATAAAACCATCCAGCCCAAAACACTTCATTTTCTTCAACTTAATCTTTTTTTCCCTGCTCTCTGGGGCAAATCCTCCTCTTGGCACCAAATGCAAAGAAAGCTTCCTGCAACACTGGGTCAAGCCTTGGCAATTTCAGCAGCTCTGGGCTGTGCCAGGGTGCAGCGATGCTCCTCCACCATAAACACCCCATGGGGTGCATAAGCCTCATCCTAGTTCTGTCCATGGCAACTTTCCAGGGATGGATCCACTGGCAGTGGAGAGTCCTAAGAAAGCACTCAAGCTCCTGCATCTCTGCCCAAGCACTTTAGCTCTAAGGAAAAAGCAGACCTTGTTCATTTTGCCACATAGCTGGTGGAAAACTTCTTTACTTATCCATATCACTCCATGAAGCTGTACTTTAAACAACTTCCCTGCTGCAAGAGAGGGAAACTGCTTTCCAACAGCCCATTCAAATATATTCTATTTCAGGGTCTTTTCCCAACGATTATGAAACTTAACCTTTTTTCAGAATTACCTGTATTAACCAAGATCTTTAGTTGTTAAGAGCAATACGGACTTGTTAAATGACTTTAAGCAAATTGGTGTGGAAAATTAAGCATTTGATTGCTAGATATAGGAAAGTATTTAGAAGTTGAAGGATGCAGATAGCCACCTCATCAGATTTTTATTCTGAGTGCATCTGTCAGTATTTAAATATTGATGAAAACTGGCCCACTGCCACATTTTAGAAACAGGAATATGCAGCAAGATCTTTAAATGAGTTTAGATACCCAACTCCCATACATTTTGTCCACAGTTCCTAAATCACTGTGTCGTTTTGAAATGTTTACCTTCCAGCTGAACAGTATCAGTTGTCTGAAAACCATAAACGCAACAACTATCTCCCATGGTAAATTACCCAACCAGTAAAGCTAGTGCCCAGACACATGATTAAGCTGCCATGGATTAACAAGCAACTACATTTCACTAAGCTGACTGTACCAACACTTTCAGCCCAATGCAAATTAAGAAAAATGTGTTAGCATAAATCTATTGCACTGGGGTACAGATGTGTATTTATCACAGGCAGAGGACACAAGCCATCAGTTATTGCGGCTCAGTAGAGCCACAGTAACTCTCCAGGACCTTGCTTGGGAGCTCTGACAACTACATCAGTAGAGTCCAGAAACCAGAAATCTACACCTGAGAGTGGGAAAACTCTTCCAGGAGATCAAGGAAGAGTCACCACTGGTGCCTAGTGGCAAAGGGCAGAGGAGACATCGGTGATGCTCTTACATTTGGCAGCAGCCCGGAGCTGGCAGCTCTCCCCAGTAAAGCCCCTCAAGCCCAGCCTGCATGGCAGGCAGTGGGAGCAGCTTCACAGCTGGATGGGGAAGGAGTCAGTATCATACAATAATAAACCAAAGCAGCCTGGTAATGATGTGCTAAAAATAATTGAGTAAGCACATTGCTTATGAAATGCTGAAGTCCTTGCTGAGTATTACCGGAGTAGGAGGCACATTCCTCCCCCTTCACAGGAATCTAAATAGATACTGCAGATGACTTAAAATAAATAAATAATATGTGACATAAATTTCCATGTGGGAGGAAAAAAATAATAGCCCTACAGATTTCCCTGGTTTTCTCAGAAGTAGCTGGTGCTGGCCACTATGAGGGAAAGAAAGTCTTACATGGCATTGTAATGGTTTTGTTCCTAATCCACTATGTCAATATTACGTCTTCGATTCATTTATGGCAATTAGTATAACACCTTAGCTTCTAACCTCAGCAGAAAAGGGTGGTGACATTATTTTCACATCATGTGCTGCACAGACCTTTAGCAATGAAGGACACAAGCTTCTCTGGAGACAATTCTCTTTCTTGCTTTGTTTTTCTCTTCATCTAAAATAAAAGATGTTCTTGACAAAACGTACAGGTTTTGTCAACAGAGAGCTGTAGTTAGAACTGGCTGGGTAACAAAAAAAGGGGGGGGGTTCAAAAACTACTCATATTTTAATGACTGCTCTGACTCTGCATGAGGATGGGAAGAGGCTGAAGGAGCCCAATGCCTATCAGGGTTACATGTGATTATTGTTACATGTGTGCCCCTAGCCTGAAAAGGAGGCGCATATAGAGCTCCACAAAACGATTTCCCCTAACAGGGCAGGGATTCAGAACTCAGTCCTACACTTGGGTCACAACAGCCCCATGCAATGCCAAAGGCTTAGGAAAAAGTGATTGCCCAGTGGAAAAGGGCCTGGAGATGTTGGCTGACAGCAGTTGAGTATGAGCCAGCTTGTGCCCAGGTGGCCAAGAAAGTCAATGGCATCCTGGCCTGTGCAGGGGTACAATCACTTGCCTGGCCCTGCTGGCCACACTACTGCTGATATAGGCCAGGATGCCACTGACTTTCTTGGCCAATTGAGCCCCTGGACCTCCTTTTACCTCCCTCTTTTCCCTGCAAGTCTCAAAATGCTTTTGAGCAGCTGCGGCTGCAATAGTGATTCCAAAAGACAAAAGAAACTGTCAACTCAATGCATTGGTAGAAGAGCCCACAACACATGTCCCAAGGGGGAAGTAAATCTCATTGTGTGTTTTTCAAGTGGTGCAGGAGCAAAGCCGAAGTTTTTATGTCAAACTTCAGCTTGGAATTAACTCCAAGTACAGTCCAGGCAACACAAAATTAAAGAGAAAACAGAAAAAACAGCTAAACAAACAAAAAGCAATGACAACAACAAAAAAAAAGAGGCAGACAGTGTCCATACTGGAAACATCCAAAACCGCCCAGAGACAAACAAAACCAATTCTTTGCTGGCATTTGGGACGCTGATGCTACTTCCCTCTGGTACTTAATTTAATCTAAAACAAATCACCCCAGAGTAAGAAACAGAAAATTTGCTAGTAAACAAGACAGCTCTAATTATTTAGCAGTGGAATCAAGAACAATTAAGCCACAGCATCCAGAGAAGCTAAAAACTAATTATATAACGAGTATCCAAAAAATCTCAGTTATTTTTTGAAAAAGAGAAAAACCAGGCTGTTTCTTTTCAACAGCAGAAAGCAGCCAGCACCTCCAAAGACAAGCCTTTGGGATCATGCATCTTTGCCTTTCCCGGTGGCTGTCTGGGACTTGGACTCCTTCCCCGGAGATGCTGGCAGGCCACTGCCCATCAAAGCAGCTGGTCTCCCTCCAGGCACATTGCTGGCAGCTGTGAGGGCTCTGCTCCCAATTCCCTGCCCTCCCTTTCTCCCTGGGATACCGCCAGATCTGCTCCTCCACACCAGCAATTCTCTTCCCTGCCCAAATGGCCCACCCCACCACTCATGTTGGGTCCAGGCTCAGATACCAAGTGCTCAGCATGCACAAAGCTTCCCCAGCACAGGGCTTGAGGAAGCAATGAGAGTTTGGACTTCAGGGGTACAGGATGGAGTTGCTGGCACCACAGTACAGCCTTTAGGCAGGCACCTGGGAGGCTGGCGACTCATCTGCTTGGCACAGAGCATGGAGGCGGCATCATGTCATCAGGCAATTTTAGCAGCTCAAGGGAGAGATTTGAAAGATGCCAGGAACATGTTAGATGCCAGAAAAGGTCAAGGCTGCCACCTGTGGTCCAGGATAAAGCAGCCACTTCTCTTGATGTGGGGGAGTGTGGCATTCAGCAACATAAAAGCTCCCAAAGACATCACAATCAAGGGCTGGCTTGAAGTTCAGCTTCATCTGGTACCTTTGTGTCTCATTACCCTGACACATGGGTAATGCTAAGTGCCATGTGCTCATAAGAAAATTGCAGACAGAGCGTCTAGGGTAATGCTTTGCTCTCACAATGGAGCTGGGACCTACCTGTAAATCACATGGGGTTGGGTGCCTGAACCTCAGCAAGGATTTGGGACTCAATTCCTCGACTTCCTACTGTAGCACAACACACATATGCTGTCTCTAATTTCAGTTTCTGTAGTAATCTCAATCCTATCAGCTAATGACACGGGTTTTGTCTTAACGTCACTCCTTGGACATGCTCAGACCCATGGGTGGGAACAGCAGGGCTCTCAAACACAGCCACTCAGGGGCAAAGCTGCTGGTAAGGAGCACATCTGGCTCCAGATCTTCACCTCTTCCTGCATCCTGCTGATCAGCAGTGATCACAGCAGCTTTGCAGATGTTTTTAGGCATCTGGGCCCTGCGCCAGTTCCACATACTGACCTTTGAACAACAGCTGGTTTTCAGTGACCATGCTTAGAGCATCAGCCTCTGCTGAAACCATCAATCTCAAAAGTGATGATTCAGTCTCTGTTTCCCTTCAGACTCCATCATTACAAGGTCATCAAACACAGCATGTTTAAAACGCACATAAAGCAGCCACCAGAGTTCTTACAAATATCAAGCAGTTTCAGTATCTTTCTGCAGTACTTCAATCTGGCTGCTGATTAACTCTCAACTTTATATTTAAAATCCCCCTTGCCAAAAGAATGTATGGGGGTGTACAAAAGCTGAACGACAGGATTATAATTACAGCCAAATGGATGCTTCATGGGTAAAGCAGGATGGCTGCAGAAAGACCAAGGGGTGAAATTAAACACTTGAGACAAGTATTAAAAAGCAAATAAAGGATTAAGACTCAAATTATGAGGATTTTAGCTAAATGTTTTTCCAGTTCTTTAAATTGGCCTTTAAACTACCTTGCTCAGGTTTTTGCCAGTTATGAGAGTTGGAAACATGCTCAAAAATAATATTATGTTCCTCACCGAATCTCATGAGTCAGAGAACATAGGCATTAAGAAAGTGCAAGATATTGCATGGCTCAAACTCACATTGGAAGTTGTCACATGGAAGCTGACAGCACAAAACTGAAGGAAAGTCACCAAAGGTGATCACCACCTCCCCTCTGCTCTCCTCCACCAGTATCCACACTTCGACCAAATGCACTGACTTTCTGCCAAAAACCATCCTTAATTCCCCCTCCTCTTTTTAAACTCTTACTCTTTCTGTCAAACCTCCAGGTTTTTCATCTCCCCTTGCAGGAGCATACACCAAGCAGAGTAGCCAAAATACCTGTCATTCTTCTCCTGAATTTCAGTCCCTTTTTGAGCCAGTTTTAAACTGCCTTCACAACATGTAGCACAGAGAAGCCTGCTAATGTAGCAGATCCTATGTGCCTATCGCTTTTCCATAACATGCCAAGTACTCTCCAATCCTTGCTCCTCATCCCACTTCCACACAGAATTGGGACCACATCATGAAACGTTCAGCAAAGACATGGCTCTGCGCTTCTTGGCTGTGCTTCTGATGTGTCCAGGGACTCCAGCCCTTCCCTTGGGCTTTTCCTTTCATCTCACACCATTTCCACAGCTGCTTCCCCTCCTGAGCCCAGAAATAATTTCTACCCACTGTTGGAAAGGCCCTACCCAGACCAGTGTAATTGCCAGTTCCCAGCAACTCAAGGGTTAGAGGCACTGCTCCTCTTAGGCTGGGTTGTTCATAGCTGCCATACGTTGCTGTGTTGAGCTTATTTTAGCTATCCACATTCCTGCTGAAAACTCACTTGTTCGAGGTGACTTACTTATTATTTGAGTTGTTAATTTTACAGTTTTATTAAGTGACTCTGAATGAATGCCATTAAAACACATGGTAGTTTGGTTGATTGAATGATTGATTTTACACAGTTGCCTTTTTCCTGCACTCCTAAGTACTTTCATTTGTGATTAACAAACCTCAACATTTTGCTATTCCACTTCATAGTTCCCTGGCTCATTTTAAGCTTCTCTGTTTTACACATTCTTTAGGGAGCAAAGATCCTGCTTCGTCATCTCTAAATAAAAAGCCAAAGGAAAAGAAGAAAAAAAGTAGCAATCCATAAGAGATCAAACTGTGCGCACACTTTTAGGAGTTGAAGATACAGGCTCTGACAGATCTGTCTTTCATCAAACTGAGAAGAGATGGGACAGTAAGCACTGCCCCAGTTTCATCCCCTATCAGTCTGGAATTTTGTATTTTTGCCCAATATAAGCCAGGGGCAAATGAAGAAACAAACCACAAACCAAACCATTCTTGAGGTATTACACCCAAAACTGTTGGTTTCATTTTTAGTGAGGAGGCAATTTACTGTGGTAAATACTGCAAAGTTGTTACTATGGAGCACCAAATATCCTAAGACATACATATTACTAAATTTGGCTTAAAGTATCTTGCTAAAACAAATTCAACTAGAAGACAAGGTTCAACAACAAACAAAAAAGTCATGGGTTTTGCTGACATACTGTTGATAGAAACAAAAAATCAAGGAAAGTAAAACATACATGTAATTAGTAAAGTGTTTTTCAGAAACGAATACCCAAAACCTTTTCTCATTCCACAAGAATTTGACATTTTAGATTCTTTCCTTCCTGAAATGGAACAAAAATTCATAATCTTGACATTTAGCATAACTCACTGCAATGTCTCATTTCCATTACTGCTCAGATTATTATTTCTAAATTCTCTCAATAGAAATAAAACAAATTCAGTGCCTATTCCATTTTTAAATGCAAAGCTACTTTGATCCAAAAAAGGTATCGCACAAAACCAAGGCATGCCAAGTCCTGAGCCTGAGGCAGACAGAAGATGCAGAGAGCTTTTGGCAAGATGAAAGTACAGGAGAGGAGCACTTGCTTTTAAAGATTCTTAAAATAGAAGAGACGCAAAGATGATATCCCATAAAGCGGGAGATTGGAGGGCTGCACGAGCGCCTGTTTGGAAGGTATAGAAAGCAATCAAAAGTTTTAGACACAATAGAAAACTTTATACTGCTCATCCAAAAAATGGAGTATTGTGAGAAAATTTGCTCTCAAGTCCTCAGAGAATTAAAGGGCACAATGTTACTCTTGGACTATGAAAAGCAAGACAGTTTATATTGCTTTGCAATTATCTTAGGCTGAGGATAACAATGCGGGGAAAGGGAAAACATTGAGCAGAAAGAAAAGCACAGGACAGCAGAAGTGGATTTTCAAAATGCTGTGCGTGGCACCAGCCTTACTGGCCAAACCCTACAGCTGAAACCTTCCTTATCCCATTGCAGCTGGAAAATAGTAACCGGGTTTGGTCCCAGGAGGGAAAATAGACACTATGCAAAGATCACACAGCTGCAGACGGGAGGCTGGGTTTGTGGGGAGAGGTAGTATTGACGGTACTGAACAGAGAATACCGCTGCAGACAACAAGGAAGCCTCTGGGTGTCCAGCCCTACACTGGTTCCTTGGGATCAAGAGCCAGAAGCTAATACCCACCCAGACAGTTGACTTGAACCAACATCAGTGTAAAGGAAGACACATTGCAATTTGCACCCATGAGACTCACTTAAGTATTTATAAAGCCTCCCCTGAATCCAGAACACGAACTTGGCACAGCACTCAATGGGACAGCAAGGCAGTGCACAACACACATTTCATCCACCTGGGTACTCCCTGGGGCTTTGCAGCCCTCATTTACTCACTAGGAGAATACACAGGCCATGTACAGGGACATCTAAGAACCAAAAGCATGACCTACAGGAGCTGGCTGCTTAGCCATAAGGGAATATTGAGCAGGAGAAAGCATCTGTGGAGCACACAGAGCCAACTGCTTCATTCAGGATGTGCAGATTTGAGCCAAATTCTTGTACAATGTTTCATGTTTCTTTAAAACATGAGGAGAGGGATCAGCGGTATGTGTCCTGGGTTCAGCAGTAGCAGTCATTTCCTCCTTCTCAGTAGCTGGTGCACCGCTGTGGTTTTAACTTTCAACCTGGGAACAGCGCTGATAACACCGATGTTTTCAGTTGCTGCTCAGTAATGTTTACTCTGATCAAGGACTTTCTGAGCCTCATTGCTCTGCCAGGGAGGAGGGGAAGCCAGGAGGAAGCAGAGACAGGACACCTGACCCAAACTGACCAAAGAGGTATTCCATACCACAGCACGTCATGCCCACTATATAAACTGGGGCAGTTACCTGGAAGGGTGAGATCACTGCTGGGTTGGGCTGGGTATCGGTTGGTGGGTGGTGAGCGGTTGAATTCTCTTCCCTTGTTGTTTCCCTTGACATTATTATTTTTGGTGGCAGCAGCAGTGGTTTGTGTTATACCTCAGTTACTGAACAGTTCTTATCTCAACCCGTGAGAGTTACATTCTTTTGATTCTCCTCCCCATCCCTCGGGAGTTGGGAGGGTGGAGCGAGAAAGGGCCGGGGAGAGTGAGCAAGCAAACTGTGCAGCTGATTTACAGCTGGGATTAATAGTCACTCATCACAATGCTGATTTATTGGCTCTCAAAGTTGTTGTTCTTGATCTCACAGTTTGAGCCTGCTGTACCTTACTTATGGCTGCTATTTACTGTCTTAGTGTTTATTAGACATGGGGTTTGGGCTAATGTTCTTGTTCCATTGTACTTTTTATTGGAATGACGTAATATGGCAGGCTGCAGCAGCAGGGCGGGATGGACATGGCCATGGACTTGTAGCTGGCCATCTGGCTGCTCTTCACTGTCCTGGACCTCGTCCTCACCCCTGTCTTTGTGAGGCTGTGGGGAGCTAAGGGGGAGCGGCCCTGGGAGCATGGCCCTGGTGACCAGGAGGCTGAGAGGGAGCAGCTGCTGGTAGAGGAGGTCAGGGCAGTGGAGGTGGGGAAGGAGGTGGCTGCTGAGCAGTGGGATGAGGCAGTGGAGGAGCCGAGCCCCACAGCCGAGCCGAGCCCCGTGGTGGCCAAGAGCATCCCCCGGCAGCCGCCCGCAGAGCCCCGCGAGCCCGAGCCCCGGGAGGATGCAGGAGACCGCGCAGCGCTTCCCAGCGAGGCAGAGGAGGGAGATCCGGACTCAGACACAGAGGAGCCGGTGGTGAGAGAGCCGGCGAGCACAGCAGCTGCACCAGCCCCAGTGACATGGACAGCAGCGTCGTTTGAGAGTTCTGATGGTTTTGAATGGCCTTTGGGTACCCTTGAGACCTGCCTGCTGATTGTGATGGGGGTCACCTTGTTTGTACACATACAGAGTGTGTTTTATCCATGATTATATCGTCTGGTCCCAAGAGTTAAGCAGGGTCAGGTTTGAGCCTTGTCTGGGGTTAGACTACAAACTGGGATGACCAAGAGATTTTCCCTGAGGCTGGACAGTCATGAGTGGCAGGGTGTGGGGGACAGTATGGGTGAGTAACTAGTTCACTGGGCCCCTCAAGTGCTTTGGAAATGTCAAAGATGGAAGGCAGCTGTATGGAGGCCCCAACAAGTTGCAGAAACTGCTGAAGGGGAGGGTGAATTACTTTGAGCCTGGTGGGCCCATGACACTTCAGGCCATCAGGGCAGAGATGCAGCATACAGATGGACTCATGATTGAGGGGTGGACATAGTAATGGACACTACTGCCCAGATTATTCATAAGTGTGAACACTGCACAAAGCCTCCCCTGCTCTGAAAGACTGCTACAAGAGATGGAGCCCAACATCATGGCTCAGCAGCTTTATAGGGATTGGTCCACGCACTAAAGAATCATCAATTTCTCTCCCTCTCTCTGTGGATGTATATATATAAGAGTGATGGTATATTGAAAATATGGGCTCTGAGCATGACATGAATGGTACAGAATAAGGGGTGGATACTGTCCTGGATTTTTGACTTTTGGCCTGAGAACAGTGCTGATAACACCAATACTTTCAGTTGCTGCTCAGTAATGTTTGCTTTGACCAACAACTTTCTGAGCTGCATGCTCTGCCAGGGAGGAGGGGAAGCCGGGAGGAAGCAGAGACAGGACACCTGACCCAAACTGACCAAAGAGGTATTCCATACCACAGCACATCATGCCCAGTATATAAACTGGGGGCACTTACCCAGAAGGGTTAGATCACTGCTGGGTCAGGCTGGGTATGGTTCAGTGGGTGGTGAGCGGTTGTATTCTCTTCCCTTGTATTTACCTTATCATCATTATTATTTGTGGCAGCAGCAGTGGTTTGTGTTATACCTTAGTTACGGGACTGTTATCATCTCAACCCCGTGGAAGTTACAGTCTTTCAATTCTCCTCCCCATCCCCCAGGGAGGGGGTGTGAAAGGGGAGGGGGGAGTGAGTGAGAAAACTGTGGCTGATGTACGGTTGGGCTTAAACCATGGCAGTGTGTTACAGCAGAGAAGAGAGAGGAGAGCAGATCTGCCTTCGTCTGATAGCTCAGCAATTTGGGCTCGATTTTCTTTTTCCCACTGCTGGACTTTAATACTTTTCATTCCCCAAAAGACAGCCCCAGCTGACAGCCTGCAGGCTGTGCTGAAGCTATTCTGCTTTGTACAGGATAACTAAAGATCTGTTGTGCCATTCAGAGAGAGTTCATCATCATCGTCTGGCCCCTCTTCAGAGCATTCATCCAGGAAAGGGGAGCCATGGGGTCCCAATCCATGCTTCAGTTATTATTTAAGTACATCAAACCTCATAAGATAAGGTAAAATCAAGAAATGTTCACAAGGGGATAGACCAGAGAGGAGGAAAGAAATCAAACTATTAATTCAATGGGTGAAGAGGAGTATTTCTGGGCAAAGTATGAAGTCTTCTAGGGGAGAAAAAGCAGCAGCACTGATGAAAAGAAAGAAAGGGGAGGCAGGAGATGTGATAAATTCTAAGATTCAAATAAGAAAGAGTTTTGAAGAGAAATAAAAAGGCAGACTAAGGAGTCAAAGTGTGTTGGAGTGGAAAATATGAGTAGAGATAAGGCGATAAGGTGAGCTGGAGTGAAAAGTGCCTTGGCAGCTCCACTGAGCAGGACAGGGAGGTTGACATACTGGGTGTTTCTGAGAAGGGGTCTCTGTCATCCAAACATAAGGGAAGAGCAGGTTACACAGATATAGGCAGAAAAAAGACCAGAATTTTTGGGAAACAGTACCATTTGCATGGACAAGCATGAAATGGAAACAGAAAGAACCCAAAGTTACAAAGCACATAAAGGAGATACTCCCAGACACACTAGACGCTGCCGTGGGATGCTATCACCTCTTCCCTCATCCAGCATCAAGCCCAAAATGCACAGTGACACCAGTGTGTATCTTCTGACCCAGGACAGCTTCAGAAAGAGTTTAATGTTAATTTTATGACAGTGTTAAAACAGTAAGCAAAGGACTATACATGGGATTAGGTTGATCCGGTTTATCCAAGTTCAAACACCTGAAAGACTGATGATTTGAAGGCAAGCTTGCTTCCCTGGTAAATGATTTTAAAACCTCTTTTTGTCTAATTCTAACAGAATCCCCTTCTCCTATCTTCAGATTATACTCCTCACCCCAGAAAGACTCCACACAAGTACAGTCCTACAAGTAAGGCGTAATATTATACATAATAATATACAGTATTGAACTGCTCCATCACAGTAATTACTACAACAATAGTGCTTGATCTCACTGAACTAAATCTATGTACATTCACCAGGAACAGAAGTTACAGCTGCTAGAAGTCAGAAGCATAAAATCAGCATTAGAGAAAAAAATGCAGATTTGTGAAGGGGGGAGGAAAATAAATCTATTGTTGCAGATTTACCCATGTAACAATCTATTTTTGCCTCTAAAGCTGAAACAGGTTTTTGTTTGGTGACTGACACATATTTGAGTCACAGCTGAGGGAACAGAATAATACCCTCCTGCTGTCATATTGTTCTCCAGCTGATTGTCCTCTTGATCTGTAGTACTCACATTCACAACAGGGAGTACACGGAGAAAGAAAAAGGAAGAGGGGTTGGACAAACAGGAGAGACATGTTAGAGAGAACAGTAAAAGAATGCACAGAATGGTCTAATCAGCACAGTGAAAATCAGGGTGTTTGAAGGAAGATGAGAAAACAAAAAGAAAAGATTATTGGGCAAGACCTTTCTTATACAATAACCAGTATGAAATTAAACCTCATATATCATAGAATCATAGAATAGTTACAGTTGGAAAGGACCTTAAGATCATCCAGTTCCAACCCCCCTGCCATGCCCAGGGACACCTCACACTAAACCATGCCACCCAAGGCTATGTCCAACCCAGCCTTGACACCGCCAGCGATGGAGCATTCACAACTTCCCTGGGCAACCCATTCCAGTGCCTCACCACCCTCACAGTAAAG
>JAOEHX010047858.1:28773-70480 GCA_025448015.1 Bolborhynchus lineola | reverse complement strand
GCAAATTACGAGGCTTTTCCTGCTGAATTAATCTGTCCTCCCCTCATTCATTTATACCTCCTGCTGGGGAAAAAAAAAATCATCAGTTTGAGGCAGATTGATTTTATTGGCCTTCTTTCAGTTAAATTAAAGCTGCTGTAAAAACAGGCATGATGATCACAGATAGATATGGATTTGGGGGGGGGGGGGGGAGTTCTCAATGTATTTCAAGTTATGAAAGGCTAAAGTGGATCAAAAAGTGTAAGTATTGCCAAAAAAGAGAATCCAGCTGTTCAAACTGAACTGTGATCACACAATGATTAAAGACTTCAGTTAAGGTCAGGAAATTACAAGGGCCTGGGACTCCTGAGAAAGATTGAAAACTGTACAGACCTCAGGGGCTTATCAGTATCTGGGGAGTGCATGTGCAGGTACAATCCCCAAAGATCAAACAAACATCTCCTCTATGAGTTCAAATTATTCCCTATTTTTTCCACATAGCTTTTTCTTTGGTTCTGGTGGAAGAGGGAGTTGTTTGCTTTTTTGTTGTTTTTCTAAATGTATTTGTTTAAATGAACTCCTGGCTTTTTTGTCTGAGCAGAAATTCATAGGCACAGGCACACTCATCTAAATGAAGGCTGTCAGGAGCACACTTAAGCACTTCTCTGTAGAAATGAACTGAAAAATAAATCTCTCTAATTTCCTTTTGTCTCTTGCTGTTTCTTGCTCTAATTTAGTTCAGACTGCTCCCCCCGAAGCGCAGATACTTGCTTAACTTCAATTTCTCAAGAGTGACAACACAGAAGTGCTTTGCCAGTGACCCTGACTTACAGAACAGTAAAGAACTGATTTAGCAGACATAGACCAGATGGTTGCACGTCACAGCAAGGTAGGACAGCCTTTCTAGAGCAGAAGGGAGAAAAAGAGGTAATCTACAGTCCTGACTGCCTCAGAGAGAAGAGCTTGCTTTTTGTGTCCAAAAGTTCCGTAATATTTAGGATACTTTATAAATTTAAATACATTGTGCACACAGTAACTTTTTCCTTGATTTTATTCACTTTATGCCATGTTACATACAGTTAAGAGGGTTTTTTTGCATTGCTGACATCTAGAGCAACATCTCACTGCACAGCTGTTGGGATACAGCCTTCAATAACACACAGCCTTAGAGCCTTCATTCACTGACCTGGCAGCTTTCCTCCCTCACCTGAGTTTTAACTCTCTCTGCCAAGCACCAGCAAAAATCCCTTGTTTCAGAATAGCTCAGGTTGTGGTGTGCTCATTCCAGCTCTCAAACTCCAATTCATGGGTTTTACACTTAGATTCTTAGCAGATTACATGCTTGAAACAGACCTGTTGAGAAGTGAGCCATTAGGAAATTCTCTTTTAGATGTAAATACCCACATATTTTACACACAAGCACTACACACAAACACACTCTTCTTTAGCAGATGGAAAATTTTGTTCAACTAGCGCTGCTCCTGAATCTTGGAAATGAGGCTTTTAGACTGTTGCAAAGACAAAAGATGAAGCAAAAGCGAGTCAGCAGAGCTTTTCCCTTCTGGATTACACAAGAATTTAGACCTCTTCTGTAATAAATTTACTTTGACAGATGCTAAAATATTTACCAAGCTTGACAACATGCACAGAAAGCAAAATAGGACAGAGATCTGTGTGGGCTTTCCTCTTGTTTATTATCAAGAAATCTGTTTATTGTAAAGAAATAATAATTTAACCTCATTCATGTGGTGAATTTGAAGCAATGAGTTTGTTAGCCACGTTCCACTCTCCCACAGATGCTATTTTATGTAGTCATTCTGTAGACAATGTAGTCTTCTCTCATATATAGCTCTGAAAGCCAAATGAGAGTTCAGTTTGAGCAAGCCCTGGATTGTATTTGGAATACAAAATACGCTGCCTTGTCAAGGAAAGGAACTTCTCCTTTTCAGACCTAGATAAAGCAGAAACACAGAGCTTTGATGATTTCTACAATGAATTTGGAGAAATGACTTTGAAGAACTCCGAGCTCAGAATTTCACTCTCAGCTACAGAGGAAGATTAGTTTGATTTTGTACCAGTATGGATTTGAATCCATCTCACTTTCCTCCTTTAATGCGTCCAAAGTGCTAATGGCAGCGCAAAAGACTTCAGCGGTTCAACATAAATGAAAACAAATTGCAGGAACTGTGGCCAAGCTAAGTACTAGGACTGCTGCATGTCAAATGAGAATCAGCTGTTTACTCTGCTAGCATTCAGTGCAGATTGCTACATTGATTTGTTTAAACTGCACATGGCATTAATATTTCTTATCTCATCCCAAAGCCTTAGCTCCATCAAATTTGGAAGGTGATAACCCAGTGTATTATAGGAAGAACATGTGCTATCAAGTAAAGCTTTAGATATGTCTGACTGAAATATATTGATTTGTGCATGGTTGGACTTGAAATGTAATTTTGATCAGAAAAGAAAGGGCAGTAGCTCACTAGCGCTGCAAAGATCACACAAAGCAACAGAATGAAGTTTTTTGACTACATAAACTCCTTTCCTTATTGTTAGGCACCTTTGAAACACCACTTTCTTTTGGCGCTTGTTTGGTTTTGCACATGCTCAGAGTGAAAACTTTAATGCAAGTTGTAGCTGGAAGGAGAAGGTCCTGAGCAATATTTGTCATACCTAAGGAGGGCACTGTGGAACACAGAGGGACACAGCAGAGATGCAAGATGTAACAGTTTCTTCATTGGGTTTACATTTAAAGAGAGTTTAAGATGGGTGGGTATTTTATCCTGGCTGGTAAGAGATTAATCAAACCCAATACTGCAGTCCAGAGCATCCAGACAGATAATCTAAGCATGCCAAGCATTCCTCATCTACTTTCAGAAACTGATAGTTAATAGTATATAAAAAGTCACTTTATCACACATGCAAGTACCATATATTCACTCTATTTCACCATGAAAAATTATTGATCTCGGCATCCATCCCTTAGAGATTTTAAGAGTATACGCCCCATGAACTCCTCTTCCTAACTGAAAACATGCTAGAAAGTGAAGGTTTCCTTAGATCCCTAAATAAATAAATCAAAGTCATACTTGTGGGTTGTTCTGCAGAAATGACATTTAGGATAGATTTTTATTTTTTTCCCAAATTAATCAATTCTTTTGAAAGTTTTAATTGAAGAAAGATGAACAATTTTATCACATAATCTTATCCCTCACTCTCAAATGTCCTAAGATACTAACGAATGAAGGAAGACTTTACAATGTATTTCCATGAACAACTTCTGCTGACAAAAAGTTACCTGGAGCAACCCTTGTGAAACATCTAAAATCCATCAATTTTCACTGGGGGGGATTATCAGTAAAAGATACTGAATAGAACCATTAAAGAAATGGGAGTTCTTTTAATACAATAATTGGAATATGTTCACACTGCTTTCTCTGTTTTTTTCTCCATTTCCTTTTTTTTCCCCCTCCCTCTGTGAATGTATTTCCAGCTACGCAAATTTTAAATAGGGCAGTAAATACCTCCAGAATTCAGTTGACAATAAAACCCACTTCAAATAACCCACTCAAAAGGGCCCTTGGTTCCTCTAGAGATCCCATGTTTAGCACATTCAGCACAAATACGGGGTTCTGTGCTACTCGGTTGAAGGGTTTCTTTTTAGGCCCCATCAAGTTTGGTGATTTTTGTGCCTTTTGATTTGCATTTATAGTTGCAGACATTGAAAACACTACTGGGAACATCTGTCTAGCTCCACCACAGATTTATCCCGGCTGTAATTGTATTGTGGTCTACGTAGCGGGAGGCAGATTACTTTTTTCCCCAAGAAAAAACATATTTTAATATTCTTGCTGCTTCACAGGCTTTTGGTGGTGGTGACATATGCTGGAAATATGAACTCCAAAATGCACCCTTTGTAATGTGGGTAAAGTGATAATTATATGGGACTGAGCCAATAAAGAACAACAACAACAACAAAAATCACATACAGTACACAGAAGAGGCTAAATCAGTGGATAATCTAAATAATCAGGGTTTGAGGATCAGCGTTTGGAAATACCAAGTAAATCTACGAAATAAGCATTAATAACGTATAACAAAAGCAATGTGACCTTTGAATCAGCATAAACAAAGAAGCCACAACAAATTGCTATGACACAGAAATAGATATACAGAGGGAAACCCCAATGTTCAAGAGAGAGAAGGAATTTGGTGTTAGAAATGAAAGGGCATGGACTGTGCTGATCATGTCAGACCAGCACTCTGTAGAAAACCAACCATACCACAAAGGGCATGAACTGATGTTATGGCACTCCTCTGGTCAGCAAAGCTCTCTCAGGCACCTGCCATGTACACAGATATACCCCAGACCAGCACTAATACTGGTGTCTACACAGCATCAGCCAAAAGGCTGTTGACTTTGTACATGATCCAAGACCCCTACAAGCCAACCAGAAGCCCTAAACCATTCCTCAGTGAGGAAATGCTTTCCTGCTCAGAGGTAGTCCCCTCAAACTGAGTGACACTAAGGGCAGTAGTGGGAGGCAAACACCACAGTGAAAATATTGTGTGACAAGCTGTTCTCAGGAGAATTCCATGGCAAATTTCAACCTTAGCACATCAGGCCATTCAGAGCGAGTTCCTGAGCATCTGTATCACTACACCTCGGGTTTTCTTGGCTCAGAAAACAAGCCTGTCTGGGTGTTACAACAGAAGTGACAGAAGCAGGTGCACAGAGAGCTTCATTAATAGAAGTCTGCTTGCTTTTTACTTTCAACTGGTAACCACAGCTTGAGAAGTTAATCTTATAAACACTGAGAAGTGCATATCTTGTCAAAGCTAATCTCTGGGTTTGTACACAGCACCCATTACAGTTGTTATCCAGTACAGGGATTCATTCCCCAACAGAACACACCAGACCATGCAAACTGGTGCACACACATACTTGAGGACACTGTCTGCATTCAGGCTGGGCATCAGTCACATGGAGACGTCAACAGCAGTACAGATTCAGTCTACAACACAGGCTCACTGTTCAGCTGCACTTAGGAGACTGTCTTCACGCTTCCTGGGTGGAAAGTCCGTACGTACATGGTCACACAAGCAAAGTCATAACAAACAGTGCTATTGAACACAAAAATTCGGCTGTGTTAGGACAAGCACTCATTCTTTCTCCTGTATTTTATCTGTAAGATCCATACACATATATTCACATGCAAACAGAAATGAGTAAAAGTGGTAAGCAAATCCTGACTAAATCTCCAATACAAAAGTTTGTCTTAGTGCTCAAAACTTTCCCAAAGAGAAGGAAGTGGTTTTATTGCATTTAACTCCCTCTGACATCAGCTTTTATTTAGTTCAGCTGGAGGTCAATGGGAATTGAGCACCTCCAGCAACCTGAGAAGGACATTTCGCATTTTACAAAGCTGTAACTTGTAGCTATTTATATAATTCAACGGGCCAAGACCTATGAACTCTGGTGACACTAAAAGAGTCTGCTTTGGAAAGATGCTGAGCATGCCTACTGCTAAGGAGACCCCAGCCACATGCTCATAAATGACAGTGCAGGTACTTCTTCCACCAGCTTTGCGCTAGTACAGTCTTTTCCTCTGTTAGAGATAATACATAAAGATTACAAGCCCAAGGACCAGCCAAATGCACCAGCAAAGCAACTTCTCTAAACCTTATGGAATTAAGAAAGGATCAATTCTGATCCTGATTTTTGGAAGAAAATCAATTTATAACCCCTGAAATTAAGTTGAATCTTCTGTAAACACAGGTAGGTGAAATGCCTCTGGTACGCACTGTGTGCTTGTGGTGCGGTTTGAGCCTACAGCTTCTCACTTTTGTCTGAGTCCGCTGTGAGACCCAACACATGATTGTATTCTTAAAGGCAGGAAAAACTCTTCCACCACACTTGAAGAGCAGTATATGACTTTGGCACCTTTCTCCTGTTTATCTCCCTTGGCTCATAAAATGTACATGAGATGCTACAGACACAAAAGAAACCCTTCCACTTTATGGTCACGTAAGATCTTCACTTTGAAAGAACAGCTTTTAAGCAACAGTACATACAGGAATCACGTGCCAACATTGTGCATCCTAAATTAAAAGGAAGGCTTATGGGTAGTTGTCAATCATTAGCATTGCTTTTTGCCATACCCTACAGGCTTCTTTAGGCCACTGAGCAGCAGAAGGGCAACAAAGGATCCCTGGTCCAATGCCTGGAAATTGAATTTTTGTCCTAATAGAAGTCCACAGATCTGAGAAAGCAATTCCATTCACCGCGGTCAGGAGCAGTTTCTCCATCAGGCACCTGCTCTTCCAGAAACAGAGCTTTCATGGAAGGTTTAGCTATGCTGTCAATGATGAAAAATGGCAGAATAGCTGCTCTGCTTTTGCTGTGTTGTGTCTACAGTGCTTCTGAACAAGCTGCTGAAAGGTATGTGTCAGGCAGGAACATGGCAATATTCAAATAACTGCTTTCTTAGTAGAAGGGGAAAAACTGTTTTGAGGACAGAGCTTATCTAAATGATTGTTTTGGTTCAGACAGCCTTGCATTGCACTGTCAATTGCATGGAAAATTTAACAGGCTAGAAATACCAAACCAGGAAAGCAAAAAAGAAAACACCCCTTGAAATAGTTCCCTCTGTTTAGAAATAAGAATGATTGAATAATGAGAGTGACGCCTACATCTTCCAAAGAAAAAGCTTCAAATATAAGGCTCAGATTTATATGGTAGAAATAATGGATCATACTCTCAGTACTGCCCAGAAGCACAAAGCAGCCTTAACTAGCTAATTGTAGATTCCCCCTGAGCTGCACATTTCTTTATAAGGAGAAAGATCATTTGACCCTCCCAACCTTTTCATTTTCTTTTTTCTTTTTATAGTGCATAGAATATTCTTGTTTCTGGCATTTCTGCTTCTCTCAGACAAAGAAAGAGAACCTGTCAGAATTTGTAAGTTCACAACGTTTCAGATAACCCAGATTGTCCTGTAAAAGACAATATACATTTCTCTCTGAATTTAAAGTGTAAATTTCAGCTGATTTTCCAGCTGGATTTACATCAGTGTGTTCCAAAGCAACCTGACCTGTACCAAACATTTGTGCTAAAACTACTATTGCTGCAGAACTAGAGAAGGGGTTAACAAGAGTACATCTAACCTGGGTCACATCCCTGAGGCATTTCCTTCTATGACTTGAACAACTTATTAGACACTTCTGGATCTTAAAATTGGTTCTCCAAAACATTTAAGCTAGATTTTGCAAGTATAATAAAATAGATAACATGCCTGCTGTGCTACAGAGAGCACATTTAATTGGTCCCATACATCTTTGGAATGAAAGTACATCTACCAAATTGAGATGGCTCTTCCTCAATCCTTACCCTAATGAGGTTGGTGAAATTTTCCTGCTATTCTTATAAAGCCATACTATTTTTAACTGCACACTGTCATGTTTACCTGTAGCATCTCTTCCTGATGTTAATGGCCATAATATGAAGTCTTCCAGGAGAAGTTACAAGAACTACACAAGAAGAAAGAGAGGACTTAAAATAACTGGAGAGAAGGTCAAAATTGTAAGCTATGAAGTACAAGCAGGGTTTAATATTAGGTTTTTTTGAGACAGGGGTGCATTTTTTTAACAGCATCTCTAAGACAGCTTGTTATAAACACATCATTGCTGCCCTGAGTACCACAGAATAACTAACCAACTTTGAATGAGCCCCATGCTACAGAATGACCCAAGAGGAAGCTAAGAGTCTACTGCAAAAAAGTGAATACCAGTTATCTGATTTTGAGTAGCCTCACATTTGTGTTTTAAATAAGAATATGAACTAAGACATAAGCAACTTCAGAAGGTATTTTTCATGACAGTAAAGCCTCTTATACACTTTTCCTGATGCTGCATGAACTTGTGGCCATCTGTTGGTGCTTTGCAAAACCAAGAGCCTGTTTCACCTTGGAAACCAAGCCACTGAAGCAAGAAACAGCTGAAAATAAAGAAATACTTTTATTGTCTTTCAGTGTCTCTTTAGGCAGTTGAAGTTATCTGCCTTACGCAATACAGCACTCTGGAAAGTCAAAATAAGTTCAGAAAGAAATGGAGCAATTCCCGATGAACTACAGATGTCCTGGATGACACTATCACTGCACACTTTGCAGGTGAATTTAAGGAACACAAACATCAGTGAAAGTGCTGATGTCAAACCACTATTAAAAGCACGTGTTGAAAACTTACTGTTTTACACTGCTGTGAAAACCAGGAAGGTAGAGGGTCACCGGTTACCTTCATCTCAGCTGTGAAAGTCTATTATTGCTCACTTGAACCACACTTTTAAAATCAACTTTATTCCTTTTGTTCTTCTAGTTATTACCAAGGGCTATAATTGCTTTTTATTAGTTTAGAGACTCGTGATTTTATCCAGCAATTAGCTCTTGAGCAACAGATTTCTGCCAAAGGAGTGTAATTGCCCGAGGATGTTAATTCCAGAAATAAAGGGGATTTTTACTGCAGACTTCCATGAGCCTGTGATTTCAACCCCAGGAGCCCGCCACTAACACAGTTCATTGACAGATACTGTCTTCTGACTCCGTATTGGAATATCAATACATACAATCACAAAAAGTAATTAGTGACAGCACATTCCTCAAACAGAACTTTTGCCCTGTATCAAACTGCTCAACTATCAGAGTTAATTATTTTACTGTGAGATTACAAGAGTACTTGAAAGCTGCATCTCAATGTCTTTATTATCTTCCTGCCGGGGAAGTACCTGCAGGCTCCAAGGAGAGCAACCTCAACATTTCAAACACTGCATATCCACACACAATAAAAGCTGCTTTCCCTGGGATGAAAAAAAGTTTCTCCCAGAAGTTTATTGAGGAAAACCATGTCAAGACTCATAGCTGCATGCAACATAACGGGTTATGAGCCGGCAGTTACTTCAGGCCACAGTATTCTCATTCAGTTAGGCTTGAAACAAGCAGAGCAACAACTAATAGGAAACCTTCTGCTTACACAATATCTCAAGTTTGCAATCAGCTTTTAGCAGAGGGACTCATTCTGGAACACTGCTCACTAAATATTAATTTCAAGAGGAAATAGAACTATTAACTTGAAGCCTCACAAAAATCATCAGGAGGACATAGCTTACTTTGTGCACTACCATGTATTAATCTAGTCTAACTAAATGTATTTCTCCTCTTAGACTGTCTCAGAACACTCCTGCTAATGAGATTTTATAGTCCATGCCAAATATCCTCATATCAATTTTCTTATTTCCAACAGAAAATTATGAATAATGTATTTTTCCCTGTATCTCAAACTAGTTCTCTTTCACAGAGAGAAATATGAATAAATCTTACTGTTAATTATTTAAAATTTCTATTTATCTTTACATGCAAAAATAATGGTACTGACTGCATTAGGTGTCCCTAAAATGAGACTTAACTCTGTGTTGGAATAAAACGGCATCTTTAATATCCATTTAAAATATTAAGATGAGCAAAGCTTAAATGAAGAATCTGACTGAAGGATGAGCTCAATTTTTGCATATGGGCTCCTGAATGAAACTACACTGCCAGTTCCCATGGGCTGTCCAGACCATGAACAGTGTAAAAGGCACACAATCAAATAGGTCTTAGCATTGCAAAAACTGTGTTTAATACCGGCAAATGTTCAATAACAACAGAAAAGGATCCATCTGAAAACAACGTTCTTTCCTTTGCAGTGACAGACATAGAGATAACGTGACTCAGCACTCCTCTCGGCACACCATGCTGCCATCTGATTTATACTACCATTTCAGTGCTGCGTCCTCACAAGGATCAGTTTGTTACCACTGTCACCTGCAGCAGTGATGTGAGATGAGCAGCATTCCTGAACACTGCTCCGTACCCAAACAAACTGTGGGTAAGTGAGCTCCAGTGTGCTCTCCTTGCCTGCTCACCTTCCAGGGTGAAGATCTGATAATGACAGATCGTAGATCGCTGCTGCTGCCAGCTGGCAAAGAAGGAAACCAGGCATTGCCTGGTCACCCATGGTCCATACCAGTGACTGTGGAATCTCCTGTGAGCTACTCCTCAGTTCTGTTAAATGAAGGAAATGAACTAATATGAACAAATACTTAGAACTAGGATGCAGGTTGAATGGAGTCTCAGCCAGCCTTAATTCAGAAATCTTCCTGAATGTACAAGTTTGAATCCACAAGTCCATTTCTGCACAAATTTCTACCTGACACAGAATGGCACTGCTTTACTCCATGGTGGAAGTACTGATTTGCAGCAGTTCTCTCTTTCCCATTAATTTGGTTTTTAATGGGTGTATATATGCATGTATATAATGTATATATATATATGCATGTATACACATAAGTTTATAGACATATAAATATAATAATACATCATGTAGATAGAAAAATGGGTGAAAGAGGGCAATAAAATGGTTGAGCTAAATGTTGCAGGCTTCCATAATGAGTATGTATATTCACACACACACTTTTGATAACAGAACAGTTCAGCAATAAGTTCTTGTCTTTAAGGTACAAACATCCAGGATGCTGATTTTCACAGCTGGTGCCAGGTAAATCAGTACCAATGAAATCAACAGTGCTGGCAAAAATTAGGAAGTACTCAGGCCCTGAACAGCTTTTGTGAATATAAATCTTACTTGAGTATGGAGAATGCACATTTTCAGAGAACCTCAGGTATCCTAGAGCTTTGACAGCATGAACTACTGTTTGTATGTTTTTAGCTCTTTCACATGGAAAAGGCAGCAATATAGATGCAGCAAGAAACCTCAACAGCAAGGTGTGCTCAGGAATAACAGATTATTTGCCTAGCTATGAAAATAGGCTCAGTTTAAAATTTGTTGCTTTTTTCCAGCAAAGTAAATGATGCTAAGTGATTCAACTCACATCCATTTACAGAAACAATTACAGAAGAGGCAATGGCAAAAACAGCTCTTAAGCCCCAGCATATTTTCCAATCCTGATTTAAAAAACAAATGCCTGCCTTGCAAAAATCATGTTTAATAATTCTTATGGGCACTGTGCAGGGAAATTAAAGAACTGTAGCTTTAGGCACATATTGCACACTGCTGCGTTTGCCTGTCTCCCTGAGCAGGAGTTAAAAACTACTGGAAATAAGCATAACACCTGCATTTTCTCCCACTTCAAATTCTTAGAGCTAGCAGAGGTTTACATTTTATTCAAGCATGCTGCTGGGGAAGATGGGAGAAACAACTGACCTTTGAATCGGTAATAAAAGTCTTGTCAAAACCAGCTAAATACACAGAAGTTAAGCTTGAAACCATCAGATGCAGTGTTTCTGCTAAAATACCTCCAGCAGGTCTTCAGAAGGGGGTGGGAAAAGTAAGTTTTCTACCTGCAATACTCAGATGCAAAATGTACTTCTAATTCTTTCCTCTGGATTCAACAGCTTTTGTTCTCCTAAGAACGAAAGCACATGCCAACAGTACCTGCTACTTAGATGTTGTGAGGATAAGCACACTACAGACACTTTCACAGGTCATTTGAAGCTAATAGAGAATTTCTGCATTAAAAACCACCTATCTGGAAATAGCCTTTGACCCACCGCATCTAGCCTTTACTGAGGAACAGAACAAGCCCTGCTTCTCTACACGGAGGAGCCTGCAGCATCTGAAAATACAACAGCTCTTATGCAATGAAAAGATGTTATAATTAAAACTTTGAGTGGGTACCCTTTAGGGAGAGAGGCTGAGGACACTGACTTCGTACGTGCAGACTACCTGACATAGCCACTCAAAGCATCTTTCTTCCTCAGAAGCTCATAGCTGGCCAGATTCTGTGAAATCAGTGGAGCTTCACTAGTTGACAAAGGATGAGGGTTTGTCACCATGCCTGTGCAAACCTGCTGGCATCTTCTTCCAACTGTTTCCCCAGAGATTCACTGCTTTGTGGTTGTCCCACAGCTTCCTGTCATTTGTCTCAGATTTCAGTTTCATTTGATTTTGAGTGAAGCTGCAGATAAATCTGGCTGAATCACAGCTTCTTTGAATTTTTATTTTTGCTTCTTCCCTACCCTCAGTTGGAGGCAGTCAGAACTGAATTTAAACTTTGGGTATTCTTAAACCATGGGAGAAACGTAAATTGAAAAGTTGATTAAAAGTACCATTAATTTCAAAAACCAGAAGAGATACTTCAAGATGAAAAATTTGCATCAAGGAAAAAAGGAAAACGGTAACATGAAAAAGAAAACCTTCTGATGTGGGAGAGATTATCTAAAAGGTGGATATTTCCAAAGAAACCATAAGAAAAACTGCTACAAATCCGTAGACTATTACAGGATTTCTAGAGATTGTATTTTGCTCTACTGATAATTCCATTAAGAAAATACTTCCATTATTCAGACTGCCTTCTACAAATATCAGTTCCTAAGACCCTGAAGATGGATACCTCAAAATCCAGGAACCAGTCCAGAATTGATGTACACACTTGAACCCTATGATTGATATCCCAGCTTTGGGGCCACAAAACCTCTGGTGAAATGCATTCATCTTGGTATTACATAAATACAGCTAGTTTTCAAATAAGCATAAAAAAAATCACTTCATTTAAAGTTGTCTAAGAAACTTGGTCAGTAGATTGTTAAGTTGAAGGAATAACTGTTCATTGAAAGAGGGCTCAGTTTCTTGGTACTATTAGTGCAGTCTTTTCTTTTAAGAGAGATGATAGCTAAAGGAACGGAGGGGATGCATGTGGAAAACAGTTCAGAAGCCTGGGAACTGCCTCTCTCATCCAATAGCTCCCTACCTCTCTCTTAGATTTAACCCTGGCCCTTCCAGTGCAGGTTCTCCATCAGACATCACTGCAGGGTCAAGCACCTCAACAGCAATTACTACCAAATAAGCACTGCAGCTCTACTTTATTCATTAAATCATACTCTAGGAACTCAAACCAGAAGGGCTGATCCAAGCATATATGACCATAAAATGGCTTTGAAAAAGGTGCCTTTCCCTTTTATAATCCTGCTGAAATAGCATAGTTGCTTCTCACATTGAAGTGGAAAAGCGAGTAGACCCACCACCATCAATCCCTGACAATCTTGGATGCTTCTGATGAGAATTCCATCACTATTTCCTAGGGACTACCTGCACATATTTTCTCAGCCTCATTATTAAATACAGAGATTTCAGACATTACTGTGTTTCATATGTACAATATAAATGCCATTTAAAAATTATGTCAAGGTGTGGGGTGAGAGATTTTCAAGGTGAGATTGAGGACTCTAATGGAAGTAGAAAAAGAATTCAATCAGTCACAGCAAAGCCTGCATCAAACTTTCTATTTCACAGTCTGCCATGTGCAAATATGCATAATAACCATTGCTTAATAGATGAACTCTAACATACATTAAAAATCAACTGTTGGAAAAGATGCACAAACACTTAAAGTAAAATTTGCAGCAGAATATACCTCTGAAACTCCCTTATGAGGCTTTTGAAATGCTTATATGAAGGAGTCTGAAAGCTTTCAATCATTCATTTATTCCTAAGATACTGAGACAAGAAAAAGTAGGCTCATTTCAGTTTCCAGATCCATTATTCCAGGCAAGAATTAGTTTAGTCCATGCTTTTTCTCCCTCAATACATAATTAAAACTGTTATAAAGGGAAATATTTTCTCTGCAATATTAATCTTGCTTTAGTTTTCCTCTTTTTAAATAGGAATAAACATCATAAAGCATAAAATTAACTAAACATTGAAATTAAACCTTGTGTCTGCATGGGCTCTCACTGACATTCCAATTCAGTAGCTTCTAATGGCCAGAACCCAAGCCAGGGCTGGCAGAGAAGCCAAGGAGCCCCCTCACTCGTGTCTTCTCAGGTAACAACTCAGCTTCCCTCAGACTGATCATCCGAACTCATTATCAGCTGTGAGCCGATTCTGAATCTCCAAGTTGAAAGTGAGCATTCAGCTCTTAGATTAAACCCCTGTCTCTACAGTTCCTCACATCCCTACCCCACTCTTCTTCCACCTTTCTTCCTGTGTGTAACATTACCTGTGAAATAGCATCTTCAGAAAGATACAGGAGGAGCTGTGCATCTACAACACACAACTCCAGATTACAAATGGAAACAATGATTAAGGAATATCCAGTTTTCTCTAAATATGACTTGCTGCATTTGATGCTAGATACACATATCATTACTTTTAAGGAACTTTGACCAAAGAAAATGTCTGAAATCTAAGTCGAAAATAAGAGAGACAATGAGAAACTCCTGTATACACACATGGCAACATATATATATAATTTATTGCTTGTAGATAAGAAGAAAGCACAAACAATAGCACAAGAGAAAGGTTTAACTATGAAACATCATTTACTCTAAGCATGCTAAAGACTATTAAACAAAAGTTTGATATAAAGGGTCACACTTCCTCATGGACAATGAAAGGGGAGATTATAAAGAACTACAAAGTCATCAAAGGGTGACCGCAATTTGCTGAATACACCAATTACATTAATGTCTGCAGGCAATAGACACATAGTTCTGGTGCTCCTTTTTCCTTTATAAAGACATGGCCAACCAAGTGCCTTCCAGTCCTTTATGGTTTTCTACTGCTTTAACAAAAAGCTACAGAAAATTGTACGTCTGTGCACCATGGTAGAGCCTTTACATCTTTACCTCTCCTGTAGAAATAATGTCAGTGAATAAAAGACTCAGGGGGTTGGGAGGAATACAGAGCCCAGAAGGCTGTCAAGGAAAACCCTTCCCTGAATTGTCATAGTATTCAAAACCAGGAGGATGCCAAGTTAATGCTCAAAAAAGGTGCTCAGATGGTACAAAGAGAACTAGTTTCACAACATGCCTGCCCATGTCTCAGGGCTTGCTGCTCAATGGCTTATCAGTTCTGAATGCAACACCTGCCTTGAGCCCACCAGGAACAGACCACACAGCAAACTGTCCCAGGACAATCCTCTATATCCTCGGCATCCAGTTGTACCTCCAGACTCTTTTTCCCTTGGGCAGGATGACAGTCTTGTCCTTGACGTATTCTGTTTGTCACATTTAATTTTCCCTGCCTTGGGAGAGTGCAGGGACCTGCACACTCCCTTTAAAACATTAATCAGCTCTGTCACAGGGCAGAAAGACACAACCCAGTTTGACTCTGGCTACAGAAGTGTGGCAGCCCATTGCCTACCACACTATTAGTATGAAGAACCACTTTAGATTGGGAAGTTTTCAGAGTTAACGAGGATATAAACACAATTAAAGCAATAGCTGAATTTTGTGTTCATTTTATTTTGACAGCTGTGCTTCAGCTGTGATTATATTCTCTTCTGTGCTAGCAAATGTGCTGTCTGCTTTATAATGAACACTTTGTAATCAAAAACCTCAATATAAGACCCAGCAATTAAATATTTGCAGAGAAATTGGCTGAGACCACCAAATCATAGGCAGGTTCTAAAATACAGATATTAGTGAAACGTTAATAAGACCCTGCAGTGTTTTTTGGTGACTAAGTAGAAAGAAAGAAACCACACTATTTGGGCTCAAAACAAAGGACCCCAGAAGATGCACATCATAATAGCTCTCATGCAGTTAGTTAGCTGAAAACATAGGCCCCAGAGGGAAAGTAGTAAAAATACACAAGCCTTCCCCCCAACAAATCATAATCATCATTCACCCAAAATGTTATTTCCACACTGAAATCCTGACCTCCAGCTCCAGTTTGACTGATGGTGCTGGCAAAAGGGACAGCTGATAAATTGAGCCATCACAACATTCCTAGCCTAGAGGTAATTCTCAGAGTATGTTGATCTGCTACAGCAACTGTCATGCTTCACCAACACCTTCCAGCATTTCTGGACAGGAGTCATGTTGAGAGCAAGGGGCTTTATGCAAAACTCCACTAAGAGCTGAGATAGAAGCATCTTGAGACACTGACAGTGGAATGAAGGATTTAAGGAATCAGAAGTGTAAGAATAAACAAAGCCAGTATTCAATGAATGGTATTTAAAGACAGTACTGATGTTCAACTCTTTTATGAGTGTTAGTGGTGGTAACTGGGATAGGTCTTTGTGAGGTCTCATTCCTACATATTTGAGCCAGATTACTCTTCTACAAGCATACAACTATGTCACACGGAAAGCTTTACATGCAGGACCTTTGTTCCCCTACAAAACAAGAGTTCCCGACTCAGCTGCTGTGAAGGAGCCACTACATGGACATGCCTGGACCATAACCAATTTATGGTGATTAGCATGAGGAGAATCAGTGTAAACCATTCACCTCCTTTGTTAATTCATCCTGCCAGTGTGGGTATGCTTAGGTATTAAAATCTAATTCACTAACATGAGCACTGCAGCCTTCCTCAGCTGTTATAGTCTATTGTCCCTAGCCCAAGAGGCAAATAAACCCTTTTCAAATAAATTTCAATTAGGCAGGCTTTCCTATTGTTAAAGATCAAGGAAAAACCCTGGAGAACCCCATTAACATGCAAATGAGTAGGTACACAAACACAGTTCCTATGTGAGCCTGTATCAGCTGAAACACAATTAATTCTAAATACAGATACATCCAATGAGATTAACATTGGACAGCTTTGTAACAGGCTCTTGTAACCTACTAATTTATACCCACTGCTACCACTGAGCCTCCCGGAGAGACAGAAAAGCCTCCCTCTATGTTTGCTGCCAAAAAAGTCGAATCCCTGTGGGTAACTCTCACCAGATCTCATGCTGTAAATCCCAAAGGAGAAGCAGTTCGGCAAGCTGCACCAAGATACAGGTATAGGATTGCAGAAATGGGGTTGAGCCCACCCAGCTTTGGTATGGGGAAATCAACCATGTGCTTTGTTTCCATTGGGATTATTCCCATACTGAATGCCAGAAGAATTCAAGTTCTTGATTGCATTTTGCCAGAAGAGCACAAATAGGCTCCCCCGTACACTTTGTACAGCCAAACTACCATGAAATGCTTCTTATTAGAAATCATTCTGGTCTTTAAATAAATTGCTGTTCATGATTGCTGGCCTCCAACCTTTCCACCATGATGTGTGAGCACTTGTTATTTTATCTAGTGGAAAGTGTCCCTGCTGTGGCAGGGGGGTGGGAGCAGGATCTTTGAGGTCTTTTCCAGCCCAAACCATTCTGTGATTCTATGAGAATTCAATTTTTTGCACTACCTATATTCTAAAAAGTGTATGCAATTTAGACTCTACGGCTTTCTAAAAGTATATTTTATAATACATTTTCCACAAGCTTTGGCTTCTATAACTCAGGCACAGGTGTAATGCTCATTCAGACAGAAGGAGTATTCTGCTGCTGAATGTGAGTCACACAGCATAAGTTTTAGATTCTGAATAGCACAATATAGCCTAAACATTAAAACAAATACCATATCAATTGATAAAACTGGAATATGAACTGGATTACAGAAACGATGAAAAGCTTCAGTTTCTATTTTCTCAGCTGTAAAGGACGTCTTCATTCCTCTCTCCCCCTTCATTTCAGGCACTTCGACAAGGAGCTGAATTGTACAACACAGTTTCAGAACATAGTAGAGATCTGTAATACTGAGATATATTGGCTCCCATAGAGCCCAGATAACTATATAGCCAGCAGACAGAGTGTTAACTCTTGTTAGCAGGCCTGTTTAAGATAATGAGCTACTCATAAATTGTTTGTGCCTCAGGCTGATGTCCACCATGGGACAGTGCTCATTGAGCACAGTAGAATCTTAAACTGGAGGGCATTCTGCTAATCTGTATCATGGAGAGAGACTGAGGAATCTCCTGACATTACTGATGTCCCTGCAAAGACCTGCAGGATGAAGGCACTGATGGGCTCACAAGCCCTCAGAACAGTTTGGCAAGGCAAACCTTTCTAGCACAGTAGTGAAGTTTTACCTCCACAGAGAAATGGGAAAGTAAAAAGAAACTGCTTCCTCTTGAAAGTAACAACAACATAAAGCAGCACAAATCCTTCCAGTTTAATTCAGTAGCTTGATTCAGGTTTTTTGACTGGAGGCTGAAGGGAAAGGGATTGAGGGAGAGAAAACATTCGTTGTAGTTGCATCCATAGTAGCAGCATGCTGATAATACCAATAACTCCTGGGCCAGTAGATTCAGCAAACATTAAGAAATAGGAATAATCAATCTATATTCAGTGTGATTGCTTTGTAAAGACTATGCTTGTACTACTACTGGAGGAATCCAAGGTTGAAATTATTCTTCTGAACACATACAGAAATGTACAACAACAAAAAATGACCTATACAAAAGGCAGAACAACTTGTAAATAGAGGCCAGAGAATGTGGTACAACTGTTTTAGTTTAGGAAGATACTTGTAACAATAAAGTACCACTGGAAATTAATTGCAAGCACTTAAAAGACTGCAACACATCAACAGAGGCCAATCTAGCCCTTACCACCTGGGAATCCTGATTCTGTGGAAACTTCTCGGTTTGTTCAACCAGAACAGGAATCTGTAGCCTCAGCCTGTGCTAATATTCCCCTTGCAATAGGTAAGAAGTGTTATGCTACAATTCAGGGAGATGCTGCAGAGATGTCCAGGTATGTTAATACCTCCACAGGGGGTTATTATGGGGTAATTTGAATTTTTTCTCAAGAATGGAGTTCTGTTACTGTATGACCAGTACAAAACCAAACAGCCACAAACTGGCAGATTTCCTTCCAACAGCTTCTTAAGCAGAGCAGTGTTTAAGGAGACACATGGGCAAGCTCAGTAACACTGAATCTTGAACAAGCCTAAATATGTACTTTTATTTTGCCACCATTAATGAACATGACAAGTTGAGCTGAATGCTCTGCTGCCCAATTCTCTTGATTCCTAGACTTAGACTGTGAAGTGTAAATGGTATTGAATGCACAAGTAAATAAGTGTGGATCATTCCAGCACGCTGCAGCTGGTAGCCATAATATCTTGGCATGTCCAGAAAGGTGCTCTCTACCTCAGTTCTCAGGTCCCCCAGTTGCCCAGCTTGCACATACACATGTTCATATCCTCCAGCCTGGAACAAACATCATTTTGTTCAGAAGTAGATGTGAATGCACACAGCAGGCTCTCCCATGAGGCAATATGGGACAACACCATGATGGATTTTCAGGGTTTGGGTTTTTTTCTTGTTTCTTTTGACCTAAATGATTCTCAAAGAACTATCCTAGTGTTAGGCAAAGTCATCCTACACAAACTACTTCAGGAGTTACTTCTGAGCTCTATGATCTGTCTCCACATTAACACATACGGAATCTCCAGGCATACCATCATAGGTTGATTGCAAAACAACACCTGAGACCTTAATTGGTGTCTTGGATAAGCTCTGTTAGACTAAATGGTGTTAAATGCAACAGAAGAGCCGTAAGTAAAATGGATCTCTGCTCTCCAGCAACACCTCTGTATCAAATAGGATGAGTCTGTGCTTTGGGAATTGAAATTCCCCGCTGGACAGAAGGATAGCACACTTGAGACTTATTTTCAGAATTTAAGAGGCACATCCATCTCGAACTAACCCACTGCACAAGGATATATTTCTTTCCTGGTGCTGAAGGTCTCAGAATAACGGTCCATTATCGAGATACATTGAGAGAATTACTCACTAAGTGCTCTAGGAAGGGAGTGGTCCGGACAGCTGGAGCAAGACCCAGAACTGATGGTCTGGGATGCGTGCGGGGCGTGTGCGTTTAGTCTGCGAATTGAAATATATAAAGAAGAAAAGCTCTTTATTCCGATTTTTGGAACCTAAAATGAAGATCAGATAGAAAAATCCTACCTGGGAATTTGAGTACCTAAACACTGGAAAGGAATTGTCTATTGCAGCTCAACATTCCGCATTTCTATAGAACATCTTTAAAGGCTCACTCAGGAGTCTCAGTTTTACTTCCATTACCTTCTGATCTTCCTTTCCCTATTTATATGTATAATTTAACTGGTAATTTGCATCTATGCTCTAAAAAGCATTTGTGAAAGGATTTTGAATTGCTTTATACATGATTAAACTATTTCAAAACAACAACCCAAACACTTCACCTCACCTAACAATAATAAAATTTAGTCAGCTGTTGGGATTTTCTTCAGGATCGTTTGCATTTATGGTTTGGGGTTTTGATTTGTGGGAGTTTGTGATTTTGGGGTTTGGGGTTTTTTTTTGGGGGGGGGGGGGGTGTTTTTTTGTTGTGGGTTTTGTGCTTGGTTTTGTTGTTGTTGACAGGAAATACCATATAAACTTAAATTAAAAGCAGATTCAGATTTATGTATCCAGGTAGAATTTCTGACAGCTTTGAATCTTCAGAGATGGCAGCATTCTGTAGTTAGATATTCTTTATACACGTTGCTATATAATGATTCATCATAATACAGAAGGAAATTATTGCAATGCTTTGGGGGTATAAGAAATAGAATCATAGAACCCCAGACTGGTTTGGGTTGGAAGGGACCTTAAAGCTCCTCCAGCTCCAACCCCCTGCCATGGGCAGAGACACCTTCCATACAACAGCAGTTGCTCCAAGCCCTGTCCAACCTGGCCTTGAACACCGCCAGGGATGGCACAGCCACAGCTTCTCTGGGCACCCTGTGCCAGTGTCTCACCACCCTCACAGTAGATATTCCTTGTCCTCTGCACAGATATTTTCTATGTGATGAGCTTATTCTTATTATGGTAATTATTCTTATTATATTCTTATTATGATGAGCTATTCTTATTATGAAAGAAGCAGTATACAGATGCACTCTCTCCCCAGAGATGTAGCACATGTCAGAATTACCATGCTGAGACTTGTACTGGCTTTACAAGCTGCTGGAAACAAACTTCATGAGGTCTAAAATACATGCAGTGTTCAATCTCATTATTTCCCCTATCTGACTGTACAAATAATACCCAATCACATGACTAAATATAGGAATAGCCTATGTATAGGAAATACAGGAAAAGCCTACACCTCATCACTGTGTAATATCCTGCTCTTTGGTTGAGAACATCTTCCCTCTGTCACGTACTTTCCTAGAAACTGCTGTCACTGGACCCAATTTGCTGGGATTTGGCAGTGGAGAAGCTGTTTGTGAGCAGGTTATAACTATGCGGACTCTAAACAAGGCCATAACAGGACTGGAGACTGCATCACTTCTTTGCCTCTCCCCAGAAATGCTCCTGCTGTAAAAACTTACCTACAGTGTCTGAGGAAGGGATTCTTCCCCTGTGAGCTGGTTACTCTTATGGAAAGCTATGTCTGTTCACTTATTTGGATTCATATTACAGAAAATATTGCTGCAAGCAATTTCAGCATCCCTGCAGAGCATGCTTTGCTCTGACTCTTACAATGTAAGAAAACAAACAACATCATTCCCATTTATCAGCCAGAACACTCCAACAGGCTGGATCACTTTCTAGGGCTAGATCATCATTTAGTTTGTCACTGCTCTTTTGACTTCAACAAATTTATGGTAAGATAAGATGTAGTCTAGCCTTCAATGGTCCTGAAAGCAGTAATGGGTCACACATACCTATCACCACATTAATCAAGTGCTTAAATTTCTAAAAATGGAGTCACCATACAGCAGAAATAAACCCCATTGTAGAGAAAACTTAGAGGATGTATGCACTTCCTAGCACATGCAGTTTTGATATCACAATGTATACACTTCCCTAGGATTACAGCAAAATGCTGGCTTTCCAGTTAGATGAATAGCCTAAGAACCTCTGAAATTCAGCAACCACTGGAGCATCCAGCTGCAAGCAGTTACCATGCACAAACTATGTAAGAGTGGGGTGTGGGAGAAGTAAGCAGTCATCCATTCAATCTAATTTCTAATGCACTGGAAGCTCAAGTAATGACAAAAATAAGAAGACAAGATTTTAGGTCACAACAGTTAAATTGCTACAGAAAAAGAGCAGAACATGGACTTGGAGACCAATAATTACTTTAAAGAAAACACACAAATAATGAAAGCAAGTTTTTATTAGAGAAAAGTTTTAAGTAGAGCACATACAGACTATACATGTCTCTAGTTTAAATGCTGGTAAAAAAGATATCTATATAAAGCTTGTAGGAGTGTCTCTGAAATGCAAAACTCCAGGTAAATGAAAAGGGAAGATCTCATTAGGTACAAGGATCATGCCCTATTGAGTATATCCAGAGTTTTAAAAATTATCTTTGGTAGAAGTAATATGGTTTGAGTGACTTGGGTTTTCATTATGCAGGAGCTTTAGTGTGCTACTCCAGCAATATAAAGGCTTTAGAAGCAGCAAGGAATGGCGTCATATTTTGGAGAATCTCCTCCAGCTTCACTCTTCTCTAATTAGGAAAAAAACCCCAATGCTAAAAATAAAAGGTATTCCAGAATACCTGAACCACTACATGAACCAGCTGATTCCATAGCTAGAAGGGAAATGTATTTGGGGCATTTATGATATGTTATAGTCGTGTCTACTAGGGATCACAGACATGCTTATGGAATAGTTTTCAGGAGCATCAGTCTGGTTTTGGATATTGCATAAAATATTACTATGATGGCCACAACAAAAAGACAATCCATCAGTTACCAGAAAACCTCAGCAAGTTATGAGACCTGGTTTTGAATCCCCATTGTGCCCAAGTTGCCTGCACAATTCTCAAAGTCATTTAATGCCTGTGCTGCAGCTTCCCAAGTGTAAAGTTTTCTACATTGCATCAGAAATAGGCTTTGTAAAAGGTATGTATTATTTGTGTGAGATAGCTGAAGGCTATAAGTACTTCCTTATGGAAAGGACCACATTGTGCCAGGCACTGCAGGTTGCTGATGGTTTTGCATTCTCCCTCCAGGTCCCCCCCGCAATGTCTCAGCCTCATGTGCTTGACAGCTGTAAACACACTTGAGGCCTCCTTCACTTTAAGTCTGACAAAGCTGCACTGACCTGTCATGTAGTCTGCTTCTGGTTTTTTTTTGTGGGTTTTGCCTTTTAGTTTGGGTGTTCGTGACCTTAATAAACAGCAGCACAGAGCATCTGGTTGATGTTTGATATTTAATTGCATCATTATGGTTTCAGTTACAGCTATAACAGTGTTGAAAGTTCCTGGGTTTGGTAAAACACCTTCCATGGATCATCTGAAAAAGGTGCCCCTCTAAGAAAGCAACAGAACACTTTGCTTCATTGTAATTATTTCAGAGATGTGGTTCATTGAGCTATGGATGGGGAACCATAAAAATTACTGAGATAAGAGCCAGGAAGTCAACTGAATGAAAATACGGCTCTGGTGCTATTTATTTAAATCATAGTCAGACACTTGACAATGTTTCAGAAGAGAATGTGTCTACAAGAGCAAAGAACATGGGTTTTAAGTCTAGGCTTCCCATTCACCAGGAACCCTAGGATTCCCATACCTACATGCAGGGCTGGGAATCCCAACTGGTTTGCCCTAGGCTATTTTCTGTCTTATGGAGGTGGTGAGACAGAAGGGTGAAGCTGGTAGTAATCAGTGTTTGAAGAAGAACATTATACAGAGAGCAAGCTTCAGGATATCTGGGAAAAATCGGGATATCCAAAATGTTAATGCATGTTGATGAACACCTGAAATCTCTAGCTGTGGCTTCAGTACCAGTCTGGGATGTTTGATTGGGATTTGAGACCTAGTTCTCTAGGTCAGACTGCCTTCCCTTTGTCTAGTGATTTATTCCAGCAGCATGCTGGAAGCACCTACTTTCAAACTTGTGCCATAGCCTTCCTTTACAATCCTTCCAACAGTGACATGTGAGATATATTGTAATTACTGCATTGCTACTGCAATCAACAGGATATTAATGGCTTCTATTAATATAATGGACTCCAAAGAGCACAGGCTTTTTATTTTTTGTTATGGCAATATGACATGTTATGCTACCATCTTCAGAGGACGCACTGAGCAAGCACAAACTGCATCAGTCAAAAACTGTGTCCTTCATGGGAAGCTCTGCTTTCAAGCAGTAAGCTAGGTGCTGTGTCCTTGAGGGATTCTAAGTGCAATCTTTGTACCAGTGTAGAAGAAATATGGAAGGTCAGAAGCACTTCGTAACTGTGGAAGAGCTAGCGACTGCTCAGTGGCTAGGAAAGAAATAATTAGCCTTGCCAGAGATTTCCAAGGAAATCCTGATGTGTTATGGGACCTATTTTACATCCTGCCTGCTAAAACGATTATACCATCTATCAGAGCTGGCTGCACTACAAACTTCCTTTTATCATACACACACCAAAGATCAGGTGAGAGGTTTAATAAAACACTAAATGGAACAAAATGCTGAAGAAACAGGGCTATAATTACCTCTGCAGCTTTTTCCTTGCCTAGCAGGAAGTCTTTTCATTACACATGGTCTTTGCATTTAGAAGGCACGCAAGTTCTTCCTTAAATGATGTTAGATAAAGCAAGCAAAGATTCACGGGTTTAATGTGCAAAGGAGAGAATGCTTTCTCACCAAATCCTGCATGTTTGTTGCTCTAAAACAACAGGGTTGAGAGGAAACAGAAAACCTGAGTCTGAGAAATGGGTGCTTTCTGCCCCTCATGGGGAGGGTAGACCAGATCTGTACTTGGAGAAAATTGGCATAATTCCTTCCCAGTCGACCAATTAAAGAAGGAGAACTCAAGTCCCAGAGGCTCTGATTATTTCCTACTGTGTTACTGGAGACATTTCGGTCACCACAGGGTGAAGTAACCATGATGCATGTCCTTGTAGATATATTAATAGTGAAACACTAGTACTACAATTTAATAGGATTAGCTGAAATTGCGGTAATACATTTTACAGATGGGGAAACTGGGACAAGGGCAGACTTAATTTTAAGCAACTAAACCCCTATTTTGGCACCAAAGCAACCTGATTTTCAGTAGTGCAGAACACTCAACTCCCACACTGCAGGGGGCTGTTTCAACTACTGTTTCCTGGGGACAACCACATCCCTTCTGAAGCCATACACATTCCTGAGAGACAATTCAACACCTAACAGTGGGATCTCAAGGCCAGAGCCCAAGCCTGTGTACATCACAAGAGAGAATCTCAGTAAGGTTATGTACCTTCTTCGCAAGGAATTACTGTGACTGCTTTATATAATCCCATATGATTTGTCCTGTCCTTGATACTGGATTTTTCCCTCTCTCTGATCTCTACTGGAGCATCTTTCCCCCCACTTCCTTCAAAAACCATGGACAAATGTACTTTCCTCCTCTAAACTGCATTTGCTCTGTTGGAGCCAGTGTTGCTCCAGTGTAAAATTCATCTTCCTGCTGTGAGACGCTGTTCTTATTTGGGTTTCCCTCTTCAAGTCATTTCTCTTCCTTACCTCCTCTACTCTTGTTCACTAGTGGTCAGGGCAGAAAGCAGCACCAATTCTCAAACTTGCTAAAATAGCTCTAAACTGTTAAAAAAGAGCCAAAGAATATAGCCCAGTTTCCACAGTTCCAAACCTGCAAAGGAAGAGGTTTGGTACTATACAAGCAAAGCTCGCCATCCCCACTACATTATTCATTGTTCCATCTGTAGTACCTTAAACTGTCACAATTTGTGCCAGTTCATCAGTATTTTTTTCTTGCATTCTTATTCAGGAAACTGAAGGTGAATCCTGGCTGTTCTCTCTGTCCAAACTCAAGGAGAGCTCACAACACCGCAGAGCAGGCAACAGCATCTGCATTATATTCTGCCCCCTCCTGGTGTTTTTGCCCAGTTCTCTAGTATTCGTTTTCTCAATTTCAAGAGGCCAGATTAGCATTTTACTTCCCATCTATCACAGCCATTAAATCGTATTTATTCTGCTGTAAAACTTCCATGTCACCCACCAGAACCAATTTGCGTCTGCAGCCCCAACAAGTGGAGAAAGGGAATGCTGCACCTCTCCTAACTTAACAGCCTCCAAGCTGGGGATCCATCATCTTTCACAGCACCTGACAGCTCCAGTCAAGGAAGAGTTCCTCCCTCTGTGATGAGCTCTCCCCTCCCCATCCTCCAGCAGGAGCCCCGCTGACCACTGGTGACCTGTCATTAATTGACTCGTATGACAATGTGGAGGTACCAATAGAATAATGATAAAAATATAATCCACAACAACTGCTTTTTGTGCAAGGTTTTTACTAAAACTGAATGGCTGATGAAAGAAATTAAAATCAAGCCTTTTGCTTTCACAGGGTTAACTAGAATGGAATCTGACAGCTCCTTCACTTTAGAGGCTTTATACCCCAGCTGGTTAACAAATGTAGTAAATAAGCTTACAATTGCACTTTTTCTTGTTGCTGTCAACTCTAAACTCCTTCAAGATAAAGAGGCAGTAGGTTAATTGTACACACACTGCTTACCGTCTCCACTTCTCTACCAAGTACTGTGGGGGAAAGAAGAGAGGAGGTGCTGGTCCAAGTCCCCCATCCCTCCAGCTTCCGCCAACATGACTCCCATATGCTAGTGAAAACCCTGGGAGAACACAGGAGGGAGCAGCATCCTCCACAAACACACCACTGCTCTGCCCACTCACAGCAGCCAAGGTCCCCAAAGCTGCCAGTTCCAGATGGCTCAAAAGCACTGTTGCTCACATCCAAGCAACAAGCTGTAGAGCAGCCTGCTGAATCCTGACAATAGCTCTGCATTATCAGCAGCTCAGCTCTGATGTTTAGATGTATTTATAGTCACGAATACTACACATTATATAAACACACACTCTCCTGTCAAGCAGTTAGAACTGATCCTCCTATAAAGCAACAGTAGTGTTTCATGTAAATGTGTATAAAGCTAAACGACAATTTTATACATGTATAATAAGTACAGAGAAAAAAAGTAAGTGGGATCCTTCCTTGCAAGTGGTAATTAACAAAATTATCACAGATAACCTGTCAAATGATGACCAAAGAAAACAAATAAACATTTACAACTCGGTGGTGATTATGTAAGGCACTCAACCGCCTTGCATGGATGCCTGTATTTGTGGAAAAGAGGTAGGAGTAAGGAACTACTCCAGTACACAAAGCCCCCAGCGCAGGAGCCAAGAACTCCCTTTGGGTTTTGCCTTTGCAAAGGTGAACAGACGTTCTAGGCCACAGTCAAAGTCAAAACCATGAGCAGCCGCCAGGGATGAAAGGATTTAACATCACATCAGAGCAGCTTAGTTTTCCCCAACCTTTCATAGCGAAGTGAGCATCCAACATCCTATCCAAATACGATTAACAGAGAACAGGCTTAAAGCAAAGCATCCATGTCAACCACTAGAGCTAATTTGCATCCTGTAGTCCCGTAACTCCATAAGGAGGAGAGTGTTACATCTCTCCTAATTTAGCAGGGTCCTAGCTATGGATCTATCACCTTTCACAGCACACCAATTCAGGATGGCCACTCAGCAGCAGCACATGAAAAACAAGAGGCTTTTTAGGACGACCATGAGGTTTCATGAAGTGATGCTACATTTAAGAGGTCTTTTTCCTTTCATGTGCTACTGCAGCACAACAGGAAAAACAAGATGTTGTACAAACAGGAGACACCTCTGACAACAACTGGGAAATTACAGCTTTTATGCTTGGGGCTCTACCCATAACTCGGAATCCATCCACTCTCAGACCATGTATTATCCATCCTTGAGCTTTGTCACTGCTCCTATATATCACTGAGGAGATGCCTTAAGTATGGTAACATCCTCAGCACTAAACACACATGCTTACACTTCGGCTTATGCCAAAATGCTTTGCTGAAAGAGGCAATACACAAGTAAATTAGTTTACAGTTTTAGCATGTGAAAAGCTGTTAAGTTTCCCAAAAGCTGTGAAGAGCCTTGTCAGAGATGAACGGAGGGGAAAAAAACCCTCTGAAGAACAGGAGCATTTCATTTAACAACTTCCACACACAAGGAACACATGCCCATCATCCCCTCCTGAATCGTGCTTCTGTTTTGTTTTTAAAATCAGAATTTACTATTGCTTTAGAAAAACATTTACACAGCAAGAGATCATTGTAACGACAGGGCTTGAGAAAACGTGTTAATATGTACAGTGAAGCAGTTTGTGCACGCTAAGAAGGCAACTTGACGCGCACTGAAGCTGCTTTAAGCTCTCCGCAATGACAGACATATACCCCAGCTATCCTTTTGGAAAACTGCCAGTTGTTATCCTACAAAATGGCTGCTCAGCATTGAGTCGAGGCTTTTCCAAAGTGGGCTGCTGCTGTTTTAATGACAGCAGTTCCTAGTTGCTTAAGTGGGGTGCTGTTACAGTTATGAAGAGAGCAAAGGCTCAAGGGCTGCTGCTTAATAGGGCCTCACGTTGTGAGAATTACCCAGATCTCCTAATAAAATAACAAGAAAAAGACACTTGACATGAGTCAGTGCTTTCCTTCCTCACTGGAGAAATGCAGCTGAATGAATGCTAGCCCATGCCCGAGAAAAGTATAGAAACCTTTCACAAACTGAAGGGCAAAGTGGAAAAGAAGTTGGCTGAAGGTCACATAGGCCAGGCACTGCTTCTGGAGATTGGTTCTCTCATTTTCTGTTTGATACTGAGCTTTTGGTGGGACTTAAGTTTCTATTTCACTAAACTGGTGACCAGAACAGCACCCCCCAGACGTCTGGATTATTCCATGCACGCACTCATTTCCCAGCCCATTATCAACAAACCAAACGCAATCACAGACCTGCCCTCCTCCCCCCTCTCTTCCCCAGAGGATGCTGTCTGCATTCAGAGTTGGTTCTTCCAGGTTCAGAACCCACAATTGCTCCAACAATTACCATTTATGAGGCATGCAAAGCATTTTTCTCCTATAGGATTTGAAGTAGATGTCACTCCATTTATCTCCATAGCATAATCCTTCATTTCCAGTAGCTTTTGCTTAAAAAGATGCAAAGAGGAAAGAGTCTTGATTTGGACCTTGATTTTTCAGTGTGCCTAATTAAGGAAATACTTCACTAAGGCTAGAACACAGCATTGGTTTGATAGCTGAATCAAGGACCTGATTAATAAAATATCACAGGATTTTTGATGTTGGAAGGGATCTCCAGAGATCACCTTGTCCTACAGCCCTGCTCAAGCTGGGTCACCTAAAGCAGGCAGCAAGACCAGTCTGGAGTGCTTTGAGCATCTCTAAGGTTCCTATTGAGAGCTTGAAGTTGTCTCCTCTTCAGGGTGAGCAATTCATATCAGATCTGCACAGATCTTGCTAGGTCATCTTTTATCTTCTCTCATATGAGAAAAGTAGCTTGAAAGTTAACATTAAAACTTCATCGGCAATGATTTCCTCCTAGAAAGAGTACAGTGTAAGCACCTAAAACTCCATCAAATAGGTGAAAGATGGCACAAACTACATATCTGAATGCACTGGGAAAACTCCAGATACTTTAAACCAGACTACTTCAGAATGAACACTGCCTCAGGATGTTTGCATCACACCACTCTGCTTCTGAAGTTATGTTTTTATGGATTTTTCATCGCTTGCCTCAGCCTTGAGATGCTGTAAAGGAACTTGGTAGAAACTGAATCTTAAAAGCCTTTACAACTCTTCTCTTTAAAACTTCCAAAAATCAAATCTTGTTAATCCTGGAACAGATTTATGTATAATTTATGTGAGCAAACTCAAGTCACATACATTGACTTCTATGCTTAAGGCCATAGTAGTAACAGCATTACTTTCATTTGTAATCTAGTTACACAGAGTAACAGTGAAGAAATGCAGCCTGGTGGCATCAGCCAGTGCAGCTGTATGCAGTTCTTTGCATTCCTATCCATCAATCAAGTATAGAGAGAAAAAAATTAACGCTTTCAGAATAAACCAAACATCACTGCCATAGTCCTCAGAGCCACCTCTAGCGTAACAGTGGAGAAACTGTGTAGGTTGGATCGCAGCATGGCATAGATATTAGCTGCTCAAAGAATTAATGGCTTTGTAGATACTGGAAACCCAACTTGCAAGATTGATCTAATACCTTGCCTGGATTTACCACATCTTTAATAGGATTTCAAAGTTCCCTCCTTTATTAGAAATTCCCTTCAGGATAGCAAATTACAGAATACAAACTGAATACAAAAAATGGAACAATTAATTTACACTTAACTAGGGAGAATCCACAGTACTGAAGTCATTCCCTTCCAATCTCAAACACCATTTGGGGTCCTTACTATTTCTAGTTCTATCATTGCAGCACCAAAAATAGATTAATCCATACATTTGCACAGCGCTACCTCAGAATGTAGTTCTAACATACCAGTGAGGGCTGCAAAGTCTCTCTCAGGCAGTGAAGCTTAGCTGGATTAGGACCACATAGAATGGAAGAAATTAGGTTGTACACAGTGATAGGCTATATTCAAAAAGCAGCCAATTCATCAACAGAAATACAATTAAAATAATAATGTACCATGTATAGCACAAGGAATTCCAGCACACTGCTTTGAGATACTATCACAAAATGGGTAGTCCTGATTCAGGGGCACAGTTGAAATACTCAAAAGGGAGGATTATACATCCAATGGTCCAGGGACTGCATTTGCAAAATAGCCATTCACCATTGCAAAGATAGCACAGCGGGTTATCTAGCAGCAATGAATAACTGGATACAAAGAAAGAGTTCTTCTGCAGTTAACTACAGCATTTACCAATTACTTACACAGGCCTCAGAAGCACCCTCCTCTCCACAGGGATAAAATCCAAAGTGCAGCAAAATAACTTAAACTTGCAAAGGCAAAGTTAAAGCAGAGCTCATGAAAACTGTCTGCCAGAATCAAGATTTATGCAGTTGGGCAAAGGCCACAAATCAACCTGGACTGCACAACGGAGAGATTTGAAGGGACTGGAGAGGAAGATCATTAGTCCTGCATGTGCCAAGCTAGGGAAGTGAATGTGCTTCTGATGTACATTAGCAAAATGATGGAGGTAAGAGCCACTGTCCACGCACCTCAGAAGGGTGGTCCCTAAATTCCATCTCCTGCTTCCAGAACTACTTAAGCATTTTATATTAAAGAGGTTTCCATGTAAGCAATGGTATAAGGAGACCAGCAGTTCATTATTCCTCTGGTTCTCACAAGAGCACTATGCTCACCAAGGTAACAAGGCCACGTCCCCACTAGATTGCTGTCCCACTGCATTCATCCCAAACAGCAGTCCCACTTGGACCTGAGGACCTTCAACTTCCTTCCTTCCACCCCAGTTTACTCCCTAATCTGCCAGGGAGGAGACTAATGTGATAACACAGCTGAAACCAGAGAGCAGCACCTATAGAAATGGCTGCAGAAAAGCTGCAAATGCAAAGTGATCAGGTTTTAAAAGATGCAGAAAGCCCTTCAGGGCGAGAAAAGCAGGAGGCTTGTTTGCTGAACAAACTGCATGCTACAAGAGGTAAGCCCAGGACATTACAGCACAGTAATTGACTTGCTTACCAGTAGGTTTTGCCTGAAAACCCTGGTATTTCCTCAAAGTACAATGTATTCTTCTCTCTGATACTTGTACGCCAGTGTATTTTAAATAGAGGTTTAACAACAGTTTGTGATATATGGCCTAAATGACAAGGTGGAGATGACTTCATAGCTCATTTATGATACATTATGGCCATTTTCATGCTACCATAGTTTGTAAAAGTATGAACAATAAATTGATGTTGATAGAAAGGTTGCGAGAATATTTGAGTGATCTCATTGTATTTATAATACACAGTAGTAGTAGTAACGTGAAACCAGCTGTCAATGTTTAATGTTTAAGCAACATATATTATAAATTATGAATGGGTGACTACACATGCCATATAAAATATACATGCTTCCAGATGCTAATCATGTGCTATAACTGGTTAAAAATCTATTAACAACAAAGCGACTTAAGAGATGAAGTTTCCAAACACATTCAGGAGACAATTTCTAATTAAACAAGTAAATTTTAAACTAAAGTAAATGCAATTATATTGGCCTCTGACACACTGTAATTGTTTAATAAGTCTTTCATCCTAAGCAGCATGCAGATACCGAGTACTCTAAATGCTGGATCTTGAAAGAGCATTGCATAGGAGAAACTTTTCAACTGTCTGCTGCTGAGCAACTTCTTAATTCCAAACATCTATTTTTAAAGACAAAATACCTTTTTCCTAATAAATATTTTAATACAAGACAATATCATGATTTTTGTAGAATCTTTGTAGGGCAATATCACACCTCCTTCCAAATATGCAGGAATTAGTAAAAGCCTATTCTAAGTACAAGAAAGTTCCTATCATAAATAAAAATCTCTGCGTTATCATCACTGGTTCTGAGGGCATTTTGTATATAGAGGTGTATACATATAAAGAGAACACATCAATATCTAAAAGGTGATTAAGTCAGAAATACTACCTTCAATTTTTTCCTTCTCATGTGTCAGTAAAGAAGTCAAGATCTTCACAGCTGGTAAAACTGCATCCTCAAGGTTAGCACAGCTAATGAATATGGCCTTTAATGCAAATGTGAGACATCTGCATAAAAGGACACGACATACATTCCCTTTACTTTCATTAATCACAATTTTCTAGCATTCTGGGTCTGTGAAACTACACAATTATTGCTGGCCCAGCTACCTGAGAATCAAAAAGAAATTACTATTGCTGACATGGAGACCAAGCCACATTTTTATTCCCCTAAAATCAGTTCTCTTTAGGGAATATTATTGTTCTGAACAATAAAAATAAATGAGCTAAGAATAAGGGAGAATATTTTATTTCTCTAATGAGGAACATGAATACACACACCTGTGCACTGCTCTCTGCAAGCTCTCACAACAAATAGACTTGCTATTCAAAATGGAGCCAGAGTCCCTTTATAGCTCATTATCATATTTTACTTCATAATAATTCAAGCCTGTTATAGCAGTGCACTGATTTGACTCTTTCAAAATAATTTTCCTTGCCCTCTGTAAAGTTCCAGTCTGCAGTTCACGGTTAGCAAATACTACACAGCACAAGCGTATAGTTGTCAAGCCCATCCATTTGGCTCAGTTTGGACTGTCAGCAGCAGCGGAAGGAAATCACTCTGGAGGCTCAAAGCCTTCGTAAAGTTTTCATTCATTTCATGGGGTAAGTTTATTCTCCAGGATGCTTTTTTCTGCCTGCTTTCTAATAGCACTATCACCTATAGGGGGGCAAACCTTTGCAATAATTGCACCCACTTCATAACACAGAACCTAAATATATACAGCAATGGAGAAATTGTTCGCAAGCATAAAATTTCATTCCAATCTGATCTATTTGTACACTTACTCCAAATTTCAATTAACCTACTGCCTGCAACAGTATTGCACAGGTACATAGGACTAAGCACATGGGTAATTGTTTGCAAGATCAGGTCAGTGATTCATCCACAAGATTAAGCTGTTCCAAATTGAAAAGCCTGTGTGTATCAATTCCAAGGGCTCACACCTTCCTATATACAATTATCATCTATTCCTCCCAGTTTGTCTTCACTTATTCAGTGAAGAACACACATATTAACATAATGTAAATGAAACCTAATGTACCTTTCACATTAAAATTATACCAGTGTTGCATCCTCCCATCTGGATTAGAGCAGGCAACTCCATTCATGTTCTATTTATGTGAAACCTGCTCAGGCAAATATCAAAAAGAGAAACAAAAAAGGAAGGAATGACACTAAAGGAACATTTTGCTTCCGGTCCCTGCCCCTAAAAAAGCAATCTCTGAATTACTTTGCTTCAGACCAGCACAATTTTATTTTGCTTGCCCTTTTTGTCCATAGTATTAAACCTGAATATGGCAAAAGAAATCCCCAAAAATGTCAAAAATTAAGGTTATTGTCTCAGAAAGGGAAATATTTCCTGACACTTATTTTCCCGACTCTCCTTGTACATAATCCAGGTTGCATGAAGCATTCCTCTGTAAAACACAGTTATCAACTCCTATACTGTAGCACTGAACAATTCCTGGGCAGAAGGACTGAAGATCAGTAAGGTTAAAGAAAATCAAGATTTTTACCACTGACATATGAGCAGACATTGGGTTTCAGATTTACTCTGTAGGGCCACTGCAATAGATGATCAGCAATTGCTAACAATTTTCATTAACACAACAATGATAAGAATACCAAAGTCACCTCCTCCTGAAAGAAACAAGCCACCACAGATGAGGACAGCCTTCTGGCTGCCGATATATCTACTCTGGTCATTAAATTGCATTCCCTTTTATAGAATAGTGTGATTTTTTCAGCACCCCAAGCACCTTATCAGGTTGCTGAAGAATGAAGTAAGTGCCCTCTGCACCTAGGATTTGCACCATACAACAAACCCACTCCAGTCTGCATTTCCCTGATCAGTGAAGTGAGCATCATAAGCCTTCTCCTAACAAAGCATCGCAAAGTTTAACTGTGATTTTTAAGGTGGTCTGAGACCATCAGGCCAAACATATGCGATTGCTTATGGTTTATTATTAAACACAGTGATCTTCTTGTACTGAGCACTTTATTCAGAAATGAGAGAGCAGTAAACAAACGCTGTTACTGCTTATTGCACTCATAATTCCCAAACTGGTGAGAGGATTTCTGTTTAATTTCAGCATACATTTATTGCATGTTTCACTGTTTATCTAAACAAAACTGGGAATCATTTGCTTCTAAATTAACAACAAGAAAAAGAACATAAATATCCAAATGGGATGACTATAAAAATATCTCTCCAGCAGCTCTAGAAGCATACCTAACATTTCTTGGTAAGTAATTCCCCATCACATCGGTATCCAGCTGGCAATACAACCACATTCAGTTTTCCATGCCTCATGCTTTCCTTTAGAGGACAGCAGGGCACTTTCTCAAGTCTACTGTAAGTTTCCGTATGTGACCTTCTGCAGCATGAACAGAACTCAAAGCAGATGGTGATAAAGTTACACAGAACATTAAAGGTTTACTCTGACCTGGAGGTCAATCTTGTTTTCAATATCTGCTTCAGCTTCTCACGAAAAACCCATCCACTTCTCGCAGTAGCTAATGGAACTCTTTCAGCTTATTTCCACAGTCTGGATTTATCCTCAGTTTACTTGTTTGCCACAACACATAGCAAAAAAGGACCACAGCATGCTGTAGTTTTTTAATGATCCTCATTAAACATCAAAAAGCAGATAGGAAGCAATGATATGTCTTTTGGTGGTGCATGCCCACCCTATACAAGTGCTAGATGGTCTTTTAAGACATATTCACCCCTGCTGTAAGAGGATCCCTAAAGCAGCTGGAAACCAAGCCATCTGGCTACAGCAAACTGGGAAATATGGTATTCCCCCTGGAAAACACACAGAACCAACCACACCAATCATCTGACAATGGAACGAATGGTTGGTGAAGAACAGATGAAGATGACCCTCAAGAAAATGTCTTCTAAAATGCTCCTCAGTTTTGATGATGTTATCTACAGTTCTGAGAGAATCTTCCACCCAAATCCTTCCCACCTACTGAGAGGGATGGAAATATTCCACACTTTACAACCAAAGAAAGCTTTGCCAGTGGAAAAGTGCTGAAGTTTCCAGGAGGTCTACCAAGGTCTATTGGATTTATAGTGAGAGGCTCAGCAGGGTAAAACTGATAAATGAGCTAAATTAGATTAAATGCTTGGACTTCCTATGTTTTGAAAAAGAAAATATAATCTAATTTAGAAAAAAAACCAAAGTAAGTGGCAGACCCTGGGCACAGACCCAGCAGAAACTGCTGAAGCCGAACTTTTGAATCCTTTCATTTCTGCACAAGTGGAATCACTTCACATTTGGAAGTATCTGCTAGTTTCTGGGAAACCAGATTAATTGCAAAGTTCCAGTTTCAGGATCAAAACCAGCCCGATGTTACCGTACGTGCTTTTTATTCTCTATCCCTAGCTGTTCAGATAAAGTTCACAAACTGGAAACTTTATGCCACTTCATTGATGTTGATGCTCTGGATAACTTCAAAACTGATAAGAAGGTTCCTTTTCCTATCACTGTTACTACTCATATTTCTTCTGTAGCACCTAAAGACCAACCCAGACTGATGGCAACTTGTGTCAGGCACTGTACACACAGAGCAATACAAGTCCCTGAGCCAAGAGGGCTATAAACTACATAGAAGAAACCTGAGCTTGGAGTGGCAAAATACACAGAGCAAATACCCTACACAAGCATCACATAGTATCTGCTACATCTTTTGTTCTCTGGAAAAAAGACTGGTTACTAGAAGCATATAAGCTAAAGAGAGGGAAGTGGAAGTTAAGAGAAAGATTCTTGTCCTGTGGATTACAGGACACAGTGCACAAATGGAAAGGGAGATTGCAAGCAAGACAGTGTAGTGTAAGGACAGAAAATTCAGACAAAACCATAAGAAGATTTCCAAGCAGCAAGAAAAAACTGTTTATTTGTTTCAGTTCTCCCCAACTTCCTGGTCAAGGTCATGCAGAGAATTAATCCACAGACCCCAGTGCTCCTGCACAGCCCTGGACTGAGGCAAGAATACTGTCTGCCAGTAATCCATTGCCATTACAGCAATTCTTTGTGCAACTAACACTGAAATTAAGCTAGTTTACATGTTGCTGTTATGGTTTTCTTACTCCGATACAGCTCATGCTCTCTCTAGATGCAAAATCTACGCTTTTTCAGAGTTCTCAGAACTAGATAAAAAATGAGTATCTTAAATGTAAACCAATGAAATTATCTCAACTTCAAATGTTTAAGCAGCCCTGCAGAGTCTTTGACCAGTTGCCTCAAATTAGACAATTTTAAGTCTAACTTTTTGTAACTCCAAGCTTGGATCAATTCCATTCCAATTCTGAGTATTATCAATAGTTCCTTATTTAAGCTGTGGGAAATCCAATGAATCAACCAAGATACCATGAAAGAAATTGCACTGCGCGATTCCTTTGCCATCTGGCAAGCTCCATAGATGCTTCCCACTTCTGGGCAATCATCCCAACAAGACTTCTGACCACCTAGGATTACTTGCTGCATGAGCTTGCAGACTCCCTAACAGAACAAACAGCTACAATTTCTTAGAATAAACCTAAACCAAACAAATGTTGCATTTTAGAGCTTATTATCTGTTCTCATACTACCAAAGGACAATGCAAACAGACAGCATACATCTCCACCAGACAAATAGAGAGGCTGGGCAACACTGCAACATGTTCAATGTTGGTATGTGGGCTACTTAATGGAATAACCCCTGAAGCTTTTGATTTCCAGATACTGAGTCCACTTGTCTTACATGGTAAGTTATTCACCCACAGAAGGAGGAAACTCACACTATGGATAACAGTAGTACCTAAGCTATCATTATTTAAATCCAAATCCTCAATGAGACTTAATTTTGGCACTCACTGTATTCAGAGTTGAACAGCCACTGCCACCCCACAGGCTCCTTTGAGTACTATACACAGGTCAGCAGCAGACAAATATTCCTAGAGTACAAAGCAAAGAACTGCAGTGTCTTAGGCTCCAACAGCTCCTTTGCTACTCATTTAAGTAGCTTCACAGTCACTCTTTAAACCCCCTTAATCCTCCTTCCTTCCCTTTACCATGTAACATAACAAAATGCACTCTCCTGGGTACAGTGCCAAGGTTCACATTTCCCCAATTATTGGTCATTCTCACCCTCACTGCTTGCTTTCCTTCCCTATCTCACACGGCTAAAGCCAAGGAGGTTTTCATGCCCTTCATAATGCAGTTCCTGACCCCACACAAATCTCCCTTTCACTAGTACTGATCAATACAACACTAAAGTTGTCACAGCCCATGTATTTGTGCAAACCTGCTGCTCACCTTTTTGCTGTTCCATTCCCCTTTGCTCTAAGAACAGTCCCCTTAAATCAGTTATTTATCAGGTCCACAGGGACTTCAGTAATAAGTGCAATGAGATTTGTGGCTTCTGGGCCAAAATGAAATCCCATAACACATAAAAAGTTTTCTGTTCATACCTCATTTTTCAATTTCTTTTGAAGTCCTTACAAAACAGCCAAACCCTCGAGTGAAATAAGATTTAATAGCTCTTTGTCAGCACTTACTGAAAGCATCCCATACACAATGAGAAATCCAGTGCGAAAGGCAAAAAGATGGCATTGCCTTCTCCCTGAATGCCAAGCCAGCTAAGCCCTCAGATCTTTATTTCCAACCATCTGCAACACCTCTCTGCTATATCATTATATTCAGCTCCATAAGAATCCTCACCCACACTTTGTTTCTAATGTGTTGTCTCAGATGCTGTGAGCTCATCCCCAGAACCAATTCCAGCTATCCACGCTGGACAAAATACCTTATGTTTTCTTCTTCAGAAATGTTAGCAGAGCTCAACTTTTTTTGCACAGAAAAACAATTCAACAGAGATAAACTTCTATACTGGGAACTAGGAGGCTTTTAAAAGATTCAAGATAGCATGCCAGATTCCCCACTGTATTCTTCCATTTCATCCTGCTTGCAATAGCAGAGGAAAAGAGTCTCGGTGGTGAATTAGAAGTCTTATCTCTACAACACCTATGTGAGAAATGTGTTCTTATCAAAGTCTCTTTGGCACGGCTGTACTAGCTTTGAGCAAGCTTCAGGTATAAACTATACCATTAGTCAACAGGTTGTCTACATCAAATAACCATAAACAATTCAGCTGCACAGAAAACTGAAGATCCAATACTGTGTAGTGAAGGATCAAACCTCCCTCAGCTAGATCAAGAGCTTTTATATGTTAAGAATTACAACAGGGAGCCTGGCTGCAGTAGAAGAGAGCCCACCAAAAAAGCCCTCAAAACACAACTCCCACATGAATCCCATCCTGACTTTTTTTCCTTGAAACACTGAGCTGCAGTTCTCTGAAGAGAATTACCGTCATATCAGCTCCAAATTCTAGCAGTACATGAGACCCATACAATAGAAAAGCCATGCTTCCTATGCTGTCCATACTGGAATGAGTCTTACTTTGTTTTACTTTATCTCAGAAATACAATTGACCAGGGTGGTCTGAGATTTATTTTCTTTAATAATAGCAGCATATGAACAAAGACTACTAAACCATACAAATCCACTATTTTAATCTATACTTGAAGTGGGCCTTAGCCTTGGCCACCTGCTCCATTTCCAACTCAATCCTACTGGCCTTCTTCCCTTTTAAGAAATACCATCAGCCTAATTTTACTTCTGCATTAGTGTCCATTTTTTTTAATAAGCTTTTAAGGAAGCTTTTGCCTTTCCCACTTGTTAGGATAAAAATTGTTATTAAACAGGCTACAATTTTCTACATTTCTTCCTTTGGGAATGGAAAGGCATCATCATCATTTGGCAAATCTTTAGCTCTCCCTGCTTGGAAACATCAAAGGTTCAGCACAATCTAGTTCACAAATCCTAAAGCTATAAACAGTATCTATTAGCACTGAGTAATTCTGTAAACAGAATGGTATATACTTTGCTAGGGGAAGAAAACACACCACCCAGTGACATACAAATATCATTTTGACCAAAGAAAACTCTAAGTTATTGAGAAATTACCAGAAATTACCAAGTCACATGAAACAAAATTACATTAGAATTAGCATTCCAGTGTTACAGCTGCTGCTGGATGTAACCACAAATTACAGACTTTTTGTTTTGCTCTCAGAAAACCATTATCACTGCTATTTTGCTCATTCATCACAGGCCTGAATGTGACGTTTCTAGAGCAGGACCCTTGCAGGAAAGGTCTGTGGCATGTGATGCAAAGTGCTGCATTTTTCTATGCATGTTTAAGTGTGCACGGTAGAGTTCCAAAGATTCTGGAAGTGGTGCAGAGATCCTATAGTGAGGTGTAAAAACCTGGAAAGGAGGTCTCTTATCAAAGTCCATAGATCTGATGCACAATACAAGGAAGACCTATTGGTTTAATTCACAGCAAAATGTTGGATGTATCAACAGACACTGAAGCAATAGAGGGCTTAATAGAAGCAGCATTTTGTGCTGACAGTGATGAACCTCCACCACCCTCAGTACTCTAGGCCTGCTAGACATAAATAGTTTTCTTTCATCAGTACTCTTCTTTCAGTTAAAATACAAACTTATTTCTCATTGTAACAGTCTGGAATACAGAATACACTGTTCATTATAGAATTAAATCCTCTATTTGTCTACACAAGAGGGAACATGAATGGTTTCTGACAGACTTTATAGCTGATTTTAGGACTAGAGCCCAACAGGGGATGACAGCAGATCAACCAGTTGAGGCTTTTGCAAGAGCAAAGGACAGTGATACATCTCTTTCATTAACATCAATAAAAACCACAGACAGCTTTGATTAAGGTCTCAATATAACAAGCAAGGGTTAAGTAATGACAAGCTCCTGAGTTGTGTACATAAAGCATGCCAAAAGTTTTTAAGAAAAAGAAAATCAATTATTTATCTAACTGGCTATTCAGGGCCAGCTCCAGTGCTCCACCACGCCAAGATTAAAGCTATTACTGAAACACAAGATAAACCCAAGCAATAAGCGATAACAGATCAGTAGAGGTGCTGCAATCAGGCATCCCAGAGACTGAATGGGTAATTCATTTGACAGTCTCTTAATTTGTGAGTGACTCCATCAGGTCAAATAAGAGATTAAACACAGTTTATTAATACATAGCATAAAGCATTAGATACAGCCTGGCCTTAACTAATGTTTTGCCTTAAGTGATTTTGCCATTAGTATCAGTCATTACATGTTTAAGATATGATGTCCATCTTCCTTCCTAGCCGACAAAACATTGCCAGTCAATCACGTGCCTTGCCTGCTACCAGCTTACTTTGGAGTTTGTTCTGGATATGGAGGAGATCTTAATAGACTCTTTTCATAGAGCAGTTAAGAGTACACTTCCTGTTTCATCAACTTGTCTCTGTTCCATTTATGCTTCCAGCAATGGGAAAACTCAAGTGTTCTTCCCACTCCTTGAGGATTAACATCACACAACCTGCAACTTTCTGAGGACAATGTTTGTTTTACTACAGAAACTCATTGGTAGAAGTTCAAATTAAAAAAAAAACAAACAAACACCCTTTCTGTTGGCTAGAACATGTGTGGAAAGATAACGAACTTGATGAGATTTCTTTATGATAAACACAAACAGAATGGCATGGTGGTGTAACTGGGCGGTTTATACTGGCCTTTGCTGTAAAAGCTGGCCTTTTCAGCAGCAGGAATGGCAGTCAGCTCCTTCTGCTACACAATCCAATCTAAAAATCATCACAATGAGTACTTTTTTAAATGAATCTGCTCTCTGCATGATGGAGTTTGATCTAGGTTAATTTGTCTGTGGATGCCTCCCTTCATATAGGTCACTGTTTTCAAGCTTATGTCTAAAGGTGAACTCCTTGCTCACCAGAGAAACCACCCTATTCTTTGGGCAGCAAAAGAAAAGCAACAAAAATCAGAATCAGTAAACTCCTTGCTACTGAAAGTAGCAATCCTCCTCTGGTTAATGGCAAGTCTGCCTTTCTAACTTCACACATGGCAGAGTGGATGTGACAATTGTTTTTTGAAGGGACATAAATAAAGCAATTTTTAAATGAAAGCTGAATATTAAAGCTAACAACTTGATTCTTGACCTCCCAGTAATAAAAATGTGCCCATGGTATTCACCTCAGTCTTCCTTCCTCCCAGGTTTGTGTCATACAGAATGGGAAAACTCAGAATCAGTGACCTATGCAAAATGACTACAGCGAGGCCAGGCTGTACCTGCACCGTGAACAGGAGAAAATGCTTTCACCAGCTGAGAAAAGAGGAAATAAGGGTGAGACAGGACTAGAAAGGATAGCGTTTGCAGCATTAGGCTCCACACCAGGTGTGGCTG
>JAOEHX010047858.1:14253-28673 GCA_025448015.1 Bolborhynchus lineola | reverse complement strand
GAAAAGAGGAAATAAGGGTGAGACAGGACTAGAAAGGATAGCGTTTGCAGCATTAGGCTCCACACCAGGTGTGGCTGGTACAAAGCCACACTACAACTGAGCTTGAGACCACACAGAGGGAGAAAGCTGGAATACACACTGCCAGTCAGTAGACCCCTGGAATTTCCTGTTCCCAAAAAGGCAGGGAATTGTTGGGTGTCCTATTGACTTATCACAGATTTACTCCTGAAAAGCTGATTGCAATTTCAAAGGAAACAACGACAACAATGTGCTGTGGCTTCCCCATCCTTTCCTGCAAAAACCAAAATATTACAGCACAGTAGAGTCAAATAGATGGAAATATAGGAAAGAATTCATAGGGACCTAATTGGGCTGAACCACTAATGCTGCACTGGCTAGCGGGAGGGAAAATACATCCAACCAAGTGCAAAAAAAAACCCCAAAAGTAGTAATTTTTCACCAGTCAATTGAAGAAATGTATTCTAAATATAAGTGGATTGAGTGATATTAAAGCATAACAAACAATATAACTAGAGAGTGGAACTCATTGTCACAGATAGCTCTGAAAATACAGAGCTCAGAATCCCTCAACTAGACCCTGATATCTACTACTTAGCAAAAAAATGTTAAAGTAAATTCTTGTACGTATTAAAAAAGAGCCAAGTTTACAAGCCAAGGACCCAGAAAGCATTACTATTAACCAGATAAAACTTTAAAGGGTGCAGAGACCCATCACATATAAATATGCTGAGATTATGATTCAAGGTCTGTTTATTTACAACAAAATCTGGGGGCTGCACCAGAGAACAGGCTTACAGATTGAATGGGTACTTGATTCTCAGCTCCAAGGAACTTATCAATGTGTTTCTATTTCAATACCAGTGTTGCAATAACATGTTTGGTGTATACATTTCCAGCCCAATGCTGTTTCTAGGAGAAAGCAGGGCAATTATGGCCCTTCGCAGTTCTGTAATTTCATATTTAATCTTACAAAATACACTCTTTCAGTTTAACAAATCATCTCTAAATTGCCAATCAAATCACTCCAGGAAACGAGACTCTCCATCTCACAGACTTGCAAGAAGTAATTTACCAATTAAAGCCAAAGAGAGTTACAAGAATAAATTTAGAGACACTTCCTGAAATATATTTCTTCAGTGTGTGCAAAATCAAGCAAAAAACCAAACATCCACTCATTGTTATCCCTTGAACCTTCCATAAAAACAGTACACAAATGCCCCTTTTTAATTAGCATGATCAAAGCTGCAAAGGAAGCACTCTAAGATCAGAGAAAGACAGAAGTAAACTGGCCTAAGCAACCATAATTCAGCCTTATTGTGTGACTGCACTACATTACAGCCTTATACATGCTATTTTAACAGACTAACTCAGCACATATATTGCCAGGTGCTCCATTTCTGAGTGGCTATACAAGTCTGTTAACTAGTGCTGAGCACCAAATGAGATCCCTTAGACTCAGTCTGCTTCTCTGTTTCATGCCATGTATCACACCCAGCATCCAAGCATGTATGTTTTGTTTGCAATGTCTTAGTGTTGTAGTAAACCAGGCTTCAGAGTTACTCATGTACAAACAGAAGGAAACCAAAGCACCTTGTCCAGTATTCTACTAAAACACACAGAAAAAGATGCTCACATTTCAGAGTCTTAAGTTACCTTCACCACTTTCTCCTCCTGCAGCACCTACATAAACCAGCTTCCTCCACTAGACAGTCAAAGTGCTCCCAACATGTTCCCCTCAGGTAGGCACTCTGCCTCAATCTGTTTGCCCAGACATTTCCAGGTTTTCTATTCAGCTGCCAAATCTGCACAGCAGATGCCTAGGGAAGAGCATAATGTGGGTACCAGATATCAACACATCAATTTTGCTGAAGTTTTCCCAAATTGTGTTTGTCAGAAAAGCTTTGTTTTATGCATTTCCTGATTCTCATCAACACCTTGTATACACAAAAACTGTTACCTGAAAATTAGCAATTTAAAACTAAATTTCCATACATAAATGAGTGCTATCCAGACTAGCAGTTAAGGAGCGTCATCCTGCTGTACCACAGCCATGCCCAGCTCTGCAAGCACTACCTGTGATTAGAGAAAGGGACATGGCCAAGACCCTGCAGAGCCAGTTGCTGGCCATTTGGGCTACCACTGGAGCTCATTAAAACAGCCTTAAGGAGAGTAAATGCAGCACCTCCAGCTTTGTCTAAGGAAAGTATAAAGATGACTCAAAGCCATTTTTCTGAGCTACATAGTACAGTCCTCCAGCCACTACTGAAAACTTGCCCTGCACGACATACACACAATTACAAAGATCACAGAACAGTTTGCGTTGGAAGCATCCCTTCAAAGGTCACATAGTCCAATCCCCCCGCAATGACCAGGGACATATTCAATCAGATGAGGTTGCTCAGAACTACATCTAGCCTAACAGCATTCCAGTGCTTTCACTTTCCATTCCTATGCATCACTGTATTTCCATTCCCAGGCTACAGCTATAAGTTTGACAAACACCTGTTATCAGAGAAAATAAGAGTTTGATGGAGCGTTCCCGATCATGATGATTTCTCTATAGCTCAACTGGCTCAAAATAAAGGGTTAATGTTTCAGAAAGATTTATTTGCTGGAACATCAAGTTTTTATCTAAGAAAACTGACAGCCTTTCAAGCACTTACACAGGTGCAGTTTATAGGTTATAACACATGACATTACCAATGTATTCTGCCCTTTGAAAGAACTCTTCCTTTTTACAACTGAATATTCACTGCTGAGCTGTCCTTGCTTGTAAAGGACTGTCAGGTTCAAATGTAGAATTAGGTGATCCAAGACATCCTGTCTCTGCTGAATGTAAATTTTAAAATGCTGAAGTCTCCAGAAGAGTAATAAAGATGCTTATTCTGTATCTGCAGGCTTTCATCTCTATTTCACAACGTTGCGCTAGTTGCAGGACTTGCCCCCTGTGCACACAGGCTAGTTCTTTTGATCCTAAAGAAAGGCTTGGCAATCTTCCTATTTATTATGCCGGTCCTTGTGTCACAGCATTAATTCATCCTTAAATGTTAAATAGCAATAATCAATGCAGAGCTGAAAAAGTGTTGCAAATTACGCCTAGTGACAAAACTCCCAGACTGATTATTCTTCAGTGATCACAGGCAGTTGAAGGTTCCAAGAATAATAATTCTCTGTCAATGAAAGTACTGAAGGAAAAAGAATAGCTATGCAATATGGATTAGGTGACATCAGTTACACAAAGCTCCCACCACACTGCTGAAATCTTTGGGAAGATTTTCTGCATATGTAAATACATATTCCAGGTGCAGGCAGGAGACCACTCCCTACTATATCTTTGCATTCCCTGAGAGAAATGAGGCATAATTCACAACAGCTATTCCCCCGTAAAATTATGTTGGAAACTCTGGCATTACCTTGATGCAGATAGATGAGACCAAGCTTGCACTGATAGAGCACTGGTCTCAGCAGAAAACTGCCGCTCATTGAGTCAGCATCAAAAGCACAGCTTTGCTACATGGTCCAATTTTCAAGTGTGCCCAGCATGAGCCTTTTCACTGGCACACCACAAGATTCATTAATCCACCATTACCAACTGAAAAGAAGTTTGAAAGATGGAGAGTCCTCTGCAATGTTTTTCTTTCAGCTATTTTTCTCCACAGCATTACATACAGCTCCTTTCGTTTGGCTCAGGGACAAGTTACACACGTTTTTACTCGCAGCAGTCAATATTGGTGAGCAATAATACCTTTAGGAACTTTATAAAATGAGACAAGAATAAGATATCTTGAGCTAAAGTGCTTCCAAATGTTTTGGTTTTGCAATAACTACACTAATTAATGTAAACAGGCTGGTAAATAAACTTTTAGAACACTTCAACAGTAAGAGTCATTAAAGATAGCTGAAGTACTCAGTAAGATGTAGAAGCTTATTAAGACTTTGCTGTAGTTTATCTGAAGCTCCTTAAGCCTTTAAATTCTTACTTATTACAGAGGATAAGTGTGCCACAAATTATATATGTTTAGGGAAAAATTAATTACAGTTGCCAATGGCTTCTCACACATAAACCCATTTAACATTTCAATAAACATCGAGAAATTTGTTGGAACAATTGCAAACATTCATTTTATCACAGCTAATGCTGTTTTGCTTGTAAAGACTCAGGGTATTCTGGGGTTTATGGCAGTCTGCATTCAGACCCATTAATCTGTGTTTCCCCATAACAACTGCGCATTCCATTTTACATAATTCACGCTATTGTTAGGTATTTATTGGCTGGTACTCTTTTTTGCCTTTGAAGACCCACAGCACCACCATAGAAGAGTAACAAACGGAGCAACACAGAAGAGACAAAATGCATAAGAAAATGTGCAAGAAATACATCTCATGTACAATGAATGTCTTCCAGGAGATCTGTTTGTCAGGCACTGGCCTACAAAGCTGTACAGCAATCCTCTACAGTGAAGGCTGCACCTTCACAGCTGCTCCTTTTCCTAGACACACAGCATTCTTGCTAGTCTTTGTCACCACATACTATATCTGCTGTTTCAACAAGAGCAAACTTATTTAGCAACGCAGTAGTGAGAAAGCACTGACTTCAAAGGAATTCTCAGCATCAAACTGCCCTAACTGCTAAACCTAAAGCTGTAATAGAAATAAAAAATGCTATTTGCTCCTTAGAAGTGTCACACATACCTAAACATTTCTTTGAAAGTTAAAAAAAAATCAATTTATAAAGCAATCCACATAAAAATATACTTATCAATACATACACAGTACTAATCAATATGCCCATGGGAATGCTTGCAGGAAATCAGTTTAAACTGCAACACAACAGATGGTCTTTTTGCTACGAATTACTGTAATTGCTGCTGTAAATGGTAGAAATGGGATTGAGTCAGGAAACCATGATGCAGCCTTAGAACTGAACTTTGACATAACTGGAAGAGATTTAAGCTTGGATGCTAAATCAAGGCAATTCATAGCCACAGTATACCTGAAGAAAACCATATGTATTAACCAACCAAACAATAACAGCATTAAGAGAACAAAGAAAATCCATAGGAGCATTCAAACTTTCTTGCAACTTTTCTATTACTACTTGTATTTGACTTGGAGTAGGAAGAGCAGCAAAGGACACTGATACATCAGCATGCTGACAGCACCGGTCCATTCTCCAGGGACGGTTCCAGTAGCAGAGAATCGATATGGTGCCAGTCTGTATGAAGGAAGGGAGCATGATGAGGGAATCTCCAGTGACTTGTTCAACCCTTGCTCACAGAACAGTCCTGGGGCCTTGAGCACTCAGACTACATCAGTGTAGCTCTGGGGCTACTGTAACACACACCAGAGAGCAAAGCAGAAATTGGGTGTTGCTAGAACTGGCAGGAGACCAAAATATAAAGCCCTGCTTACTGCAGACACATTCAATCCACATTTGCTGTGGGATGGGACACAGGCTTTTAAGCCCAGTCCTCAGCAATAGTACAGAAGTAGTCCTGCTAAGAAGTGGAATCATGGCACCCATAAGAGGATTAACAAGCCTGAGAAAAATTCAACAGTCCGTCAATATGAATTGTAACGGCAGTTTCAGAAATGCACACAGCAATAACACGATGAGCCAGTGCTCCATGCCATCCCTGTGTTTTCCCAATGCCACCAAAGAAGAGGCATGTAAGTAGCGCTCAGTAGCAAGATCCTGTGCTCAGACACTGTTGGGATTTTTTTGCTATGGTAGTTGTAAGGCATTTGGGGTGAAATTAAGGAAAGCTACAGCTGTCAGACAATGCTGCTTGAAGTGAACAGATTTTACTAATTCACACTTTGGATACTACTTGTGTGCTATTACTTTCATAACCTGTGATGTATCAATAGGAACTGCATGTTTTGCATTTTTTTGTGGGTTTTTTTATTGCCACCCATTTGTTCTTTAAATAAGGCAATCCATATAAACACAGAAAAGTAACAAAATATAAAGACTATCCAGTCTGTCCTTCCAACATTCCAACTACTTCTCCATTGTCAGTCATTAAACTCACCCCCAAAGCCTGTGAAAGACCTGCACAGACTTTCTACTAAAATACTTGAAAGAAATTCACCAATTTACCAAAATAAAACTTGTTGGAAATTGGGGAAAGAGAAGCACACGATCCTCCAAGCTAAAAAAAATGAACACACACATGGAGCGGTTCGCAGAAGAAACAGCATTCCCATTTTCAGTGTTTACCATTTGAGCCCTGCTCTGCTGTATTGATTTTATGTTGCAACAATTTAAAACAAATAGCCTAAAAGGCTATGGTTGCAAAATAATGGTCACTCTGGAATAGACTTGCAGTATGGAACTGAATGCAAAATTATTGACTGGATCTCAGTAGGAGGGGATGTAGCTGCACTGATAGGAAGGGGGCTAGGCCTTTTGCACTAGGGGTAGATATCATTTACCAACTGGAAAACTGTAGGCAAGATCTTCGAAACTTGTAAGACAACTAGTACTGGAAACTCCACTTGCAGTTGCTGTGCTCCCCAGAGCATTCAGATATACATGCTATATATACATAAACAGGGGCATTATGTAGGGATGCACTGTTTCTCAAACAGACACAATAACTTTGACTAGATGTCCTGCCCTTGATAAATGCAGTAATAGCAAGCACATCACCAGCCTGGTATAGGTTAGCATCTCTGGACACATCAATACCCCTCCTGAACTCTCCTTATGTACTCAGCATATCTATGCTGCTAATGTTCATTTCATTAAGGTAAAAGTAATTACAGATTTGCACGCTTCGCTCTTCGCCTTTATTCAGAATTCTAACTGCTAATATGAAGTGCCAAACCACCACTAATTGAAAATTGATTCTAAATTCAATTAAATGGCAAGCCCAGGAGCTAAGTATACATGTAGGAGCCTCATCAGCCGACTCATTCCCCTGCGAGCATACATACTGAATTTCACTGACATAATCAGCATCTGTAACAGCAACAGTGGCAGCTATAGATGATGTCTAATGAATATATGTAACTCAAACCAGCATTTAATTGCAAAGGAACAAAAGACACACTTATAAAATCTTATATAGAGGTGTTACCTAACATTGTGACAGCACAATGTGACGGTCAAGCAGTGCTAGACCTGGAAGGCAACTCTCATTGCAGCTTTAACAGACCTGCTGTCTGACTCCAGAGCCTTTTTGTTTAATCTTTGTGCATGATTTCGAAAAGCCATCCTTGTTTTCATACTTGTTTCAATAGTAAGTTTCAGAGAAGCTTTTAGTAAAATTGTGTAATTTTGATTCAAGTTTCATTTCAGATTTTTGTAGTCTGTTTTATGATCCAAGCCAGGGATTCCTCATTCTTTCTTTCTCCTAATAGTGCTATAAAAATCAGCCAAAACCATGAAGAATTCCATAACAAAAATGATTACAAAGGATACAGCTGTAGCATATTATTTTGAAATACTTAAAATTTCATTTCAAAGTAAAAAAACTATTAAAAACCCTATTTAAAGTAAAAATACAATAGTTGCATAAGGCTTTTTTATCTGTATAGACATAGGCTCTCACATTAGACTAAGTCTAATATGGATTATATCCAGATATGAGTAGATTAAGGACCAAGGATGACATGTCTTTTTCTGTGTAAAAACTGTGGCCTGAAAACCATTACAGTACTGGGGCAAGACCATTCAAAGCAATTTACTCTGTCCACAGTCTTGTGCAGCACTCTGTGGTGAACATTCCAGGGGGGGAAATTTGATGAAATCAGAATTATATACAAAGTGCAAACAGTTTAGTCAGTACCTTAGCAGCAAAAGCGAACATTAGAATGGGAATATATAATCAATGATATGCAGTACTATCCAAAACAGAGGAAAAGCTGCAATTCATTCTTCAGTGGTATGTATCAGCCTGAGTTTGTTGCCATCAGGGGTTTTCCACGAATTTAAGATCACAAAACTTTTCCCCTTAGAAGCCTAAGGCCCTGTTCTGAATGTGTTTTATCACCAAACACCGATGTGTTATTTGTAGGAAGAATGCAGTCCACTTCTTAATGAAATTGTACAATACCATTGTACATGCTCTTTGATAAAACTGCCTTAACTCCACATGCCTTAATTATATATTGTCACATCAGTAGCACTGATTAGCTCTATTGTGAAGAAATAAGTGTGACTTATGGCCTGAGGCAAGCCATTGAAAATGCCATAGTATTCTTTATTTGTTAACAGGTGGAACAGTTAACCTAAGGCACTCCCTTAGACACAGCTGGGAAGCTGCTCTGCTCCAAGAAATGGAGATAAGTATACTCATGAAGCAGCAAATACTGGGAAACTAACTACAGCAAAGTGTAATCAAGTCATTGTCACGCTGCTCTGCCTCATGCCAGCATCTTGTCATTTATAAATTAAAGCACTGTAAGGATGCAAAAGGATTATTACCAGATGAAGTCAGAAGTCTTGCATTTGATTCTAGGTAGTAATTACTTGAACCCATTCTAGACAGCATATATAGTCAGCAGAGAGCCACAGGGAAATTTTGGGCACCCGTGTTAGAGGACAATTCAGAGCAGGATGTTAAGCAAGTCTAATTTTCTGAAACCAGAAGGCAAACCAGACTTAACTTCAGCATTTGAATTAATCCCATCCTCAAGCAGATTTTTTCACTTGCACTCATATTTCAATTACTACAGATACCTTGAAAAATTAAAAAGTAATAATAGAAAGGAGATTGACCTCTTTAGAAAATCCCACCCTAAGTCTCTGCTTTTCTCTGCTACTTTTCGGTTAAATCTTTTATCCACGCTTTGTCTTGTCTTGTGTGCCAGCAATACCACATGGAAACTAAGCCTATATTCTATCATACATTTGCCCAGTATCTAATGCAACAGGCAGCATGAGCTAGAGGCCTTTCAGTGCTACTACAAAAATCAAAGCTGCAGGGGCAGGAAAGCTGATCAGGTGTGTACATATGAATTAAACTAACATAACTAAGCCACACTGTGAAAACAGGAGACAACAAGCAAAACAAAAACATAAGCACGTAGCATTAAAGATATACACATAATACAGGTTCTGTAATTGATAAGCCCACTGTGCCTTTTTCCTACTGAAAACACAGATCCTGTTCCAGAACAATGAACAAACTTTGCTCTGTCACAACACCGGCATCAGCGGGTTTGCAATTTATTCTGGGCTAATGGAAGAATTGCCATGCATCCATCCATACAGTTTTAACCACTTTTCTACTGTAAAGCTATCCCTCACCTATATTCAAGTCAAATGCAACTCACATTTAATTTCCACACTCACATTCTCCAGGACAGGAGTGCATTAATACCTGTGTGTTCTCTTCATCTGTGTTCATTTTCCTTAACAGAATCAACAATAGAATCAGAATCAACAATAGAACAGACTGGCTGCAGTTTCTTAAGTAGTCTGCAGTTTTAAGCTGGATACCTCACTAAGCAGAGAGGCTCTGCATTTGTGTCCAATCTGGGATATTGCTGCTTTAAAGCACTCATGCATCAGAAATCAATGACTGTTTGTTCAGAAACACGGTAAATGAGAGAACACCACGTTTACAAACAGCAGGTGAGGTATTACATTTGGAAAGCAATCAGATTGTCTGTTGTCTGCCTTCAAAGGCAGTGCTCATAACCACATTGCACATGCAGGGAGGAAGTCGTTTGGGATTTTCCCCTTAAAACTTGGTACCCAGACCAAGTCCCCCAATCTGAACATTTCGAGGCACTGAATAGTGCTTTCCCTGGTGAACAGCACCACTGATTTTACCCGAGAACTTATCTGTAACACTTACTTATGAATTAAAGGACTACACTGATGCCCAACCCTGAATGCTGTTCCATGCATATGGACACAGACAAATAACCCTAAACTGGGCTCCACCCAAGAGCCACATGCTCAGCTTCCAAAGCTGAATCCATGATTTTGCATTTAAAGCTTGTGGGTTTGGTTTTTATTTGTTGGTTGTTTCATTCCCAAAAAAGCAAAACCCCACAAAACACTAAATGAGGTATTAAAGAATATTTTAAAACCAAAGAGGTATTACATCAAAACGAATGTGATCACTACCAACAAGCCACTCTAGGGGCAGAGGCTGGGGCATTCTGTCTGTCAGAACAATAAGAATCCCTCCATTTTAGGAAAAAGCATCGTGTGGACAAATGTTATCCATAAGAGCTTCTAGACATGGACAATTTTGCCAAATTCCACACAAAGTGGTCACACACTGATGAAACTTCTCTTTTTACAGACTTTTATAACTCCAGATCATGCTTCAAAACACCTCTGCTCTCCAGCCAAATCTCTTCTCATTATTTCCTCCTCTCATTATGTCCAGAATCAGACAATCAAGCCAAACTTCCCCCTACAGCGTGTAGTTTATATTCCAGTCTAGTCATCCATTGACACAAACTGCAGCACTGCTCCCTATTTCAGTGATACAGGGAATCATTTACAGACTTCAGTTCAGTGCAGACCTATGAACGTGCCTCATGTTAAGGATGACTCTTACCCTGCATTATTGCATTTAATCAGAAATTACTAATGGCTTTTGAACATTGGAACAGTTCCAAAGTGTCATCTCAACTACTCAGACCTAATGTTGGTCCATGCATCAGTTCCTAACACACTGCCATACAGACTGTGAACTGCCTACTCTAAGGCTTTTCTTCTCATTGACAACTCCTTCAGTGTTGAGATTACTTTGGTATCTTGCAACTACAACAATAAGGAAGCACAACGTATCACACCACTGCTCTGTGCCTAAGGGAAACTCAGGCTGGTGACGCTTTTATGAAATACACTCTCCCAAATATACTCTCACAAATTAAATCATTAAAAAGGAACAGCAACAATTTTCAGCATTCATTTTAAGGTGGTAGTTTAGTATTGCTATTAAGCATAATGCACCTATACTGGCACAAAACAAGCAAAAAAAAAAGTACTATAACAGTTCCAAGATGTGATGTGAAAAAAACACCTTCCCCGAGGAGAACGTGCCAAACAAGTGTAGGTCTTTGCCAGCACAGAAGTCCAGATTATGCCCCATAAAATGGTAGAAAAGGCTTTAATAGTGTGCCAATAGTGATGTATCTACCATCAGTGATGGATTATTTCAAGACAGAACGTATCTGAATGGTAGTGGACAAATAACCTCGCATAAAAGAAAGCAAAACTCAAAAATGAACAGAACCAGATAGAAGAAGCTTGTGATACGCCACCTGGTACTGTGAACAGGGTTTACTTCCCCTCCCACATCAGAAGAACTTTCCAGTTTGCTGACCATATCAATCCACCTTATCTGCCTGACAAATCAACTCAGGTGAGGGGTTAGTTGTTTGGTTTTTATTTCAGGTTGTTGCCTTTGTTCTCTGGGACACCAGCTTGCCAACAGCTATTTCTTTTTCTATGATCAGTCATTCTATAAAAGGACAAGACTAAGCTACAAGAGATGGAAACTAGAAAACTAAATTCACCTCTGTTACCCTCAAGAACACTGTGGTAAGGACAGTTTTAGAGATGAGGAAAGGTAAAGTCATGTTGACACGAAGAATCAACTGTGACAAAAAAGACAATGAGAATTATTTAAATGTACACAAGGCCTTTAAGCACCCTCTATGACCAACCTGTAAAACAGGCTGATGAAGCTTTGCATGCTCCACAGCCTGCTGCTTTCACATCTAGCAATCCAGCCAACTTCATACCAGCAGGTAGCAATCTGCCAGAGGTGGATAATCCTAAAACAGGAACTATCTTAGATGAAGCCATTCATTCATCCTGCTCTCAAATTGTGGTATTAACAGAACTCAGTAGCTGGACTTAGTCTGATGCTGACACTACTAACATTTAGACACACCTGTAAAAGCCAGGAGATGAGACCAAAAGAGGAAAGATTTGAAGTGCAGTGTGAAAAGTCAGAAAAAACCCCAAACATCATCAACATAGTAGATAGCAAAGGATAAAAACTGAAGTGGGAGAATAAAGCATTTATTCATTCGTTTGCTTTTCCATGTTAAGGTATTCAGACTAAACTCACTGTTAGTATCTGTGTCTCCCCTCTGTTGTGCTTCAGAATCAAAGCCTGGCAAAAGGACTGGGTCAGGGTTGAAAAGGTAATTAAACAAATTGCAAAGCACATGTGTTTGGGGTGGGAATAAATCAACAATCAACCCTCCAACTCTAGAAGCAGCTGTGGATCAGTTACTACGATTCAAGTTTGTTACCACTGAAGGGACCTGCTTATCAGCATCTTTAGACATTCAACCTTTCAGGAATAGTGGGCACTATTTCACAGCTTCATCATGTTACATTTGTGGAAAAGTAATTACATTAAAACATTGAGACGATCATAATTCTGCTATGAACAGCAGCACTGAAAGCCATGATAAGTAATCAAAGTCTCACAAGAATCATACCTATTCAGCTCCAACTTAACTAATCTGAATCCACTGTTTGATATAGAAGAGTAAATAAGGATGACAACTCTTTCTTGCATGCAGAAGTCATCCAGATGTGCATTTCTGAACAGATCTGACAAGGTGCAGTGTGGCATCTGCTCAAAAGCACTCGCCAGCAGAGACACAAGAAGGTGTTGAAAAGTTGAAAGTCAGGAAAGATACAAATGTAGGACCACTGATTGATACAGGCTGGGATTAGGTAAGGTTGGCTGCTGAAGGTGATAAAGGAGTCTGAGTGAGGAAGCAACCATGGAGAATTCTCTGCATAGTAGCAAAAGGGAAGAGCAAGTCAACCGCAGAAAGCCTTTGCATTTCCATTCCCCCTGCCCTATCACCCTCAGCAGAGACCTGCTCCTCTCCAAAAACCAGCTGGGAGGTGGTAACAAATAAGTATAATGTTATTGCAGAGCTAATGATCCCCCAGCAAGAGCAAACAGAAGAGCAAAGTGAACTTAAAGTGGGCTTTCTGACAAAGCAGAGCTGTACAGCACAGGAAGGTATTAGTTCTTTCTGAAAAGCAGGAAACGTAAGGAATTCATAGCACTATCACAGTAACGAGGACAATGAATGCTCTTAGTGCTGAAGGTAATGAAAGCTGCCTGGCATTTATCATTTCCTGAAGACACACATTAAGCACTGCAATACAATACTATGTAATAAGAGACAGTAATTTTAGCCCAGGTTCCTTAAGAAAACAAGGCTTATGGGATCACAATGCCAGTCTGCCGCCTGGCTTTTGAACCAGGCCAACCATAATTACATCTGACAAAGCAGCAGAGGTGTTACATTCCTAACAGCTTCATGAATAACAGCAGCTGGAGACAGACAAGGCACACTAGAAGAAAGGGAGGGATGCTTCACCTACCCAGCAGCTGCACACTGTGCATCTGACCCACCACCTGGTTTAAGACTGGTCTGAGTACAAGGAGCATGAGGTAAGCCAAGAGGAAACTAAGCTTTATAAGCTCTATTGTTCAAGGAACAGTATATATTGAAGATTTTCGTTAACACACACGCAGCACATGGCACTGTTTATTCTCACTGGAAGGAGATAGCACTGAATAGTTTAAAAATTAAACAGAAGTGACTAGAAGGTAGAATTAAAAGCCTTGTGATGCACATTCTCTACATCATAATTGGAGTGATTGAAAATAAACAGCTTAAGGGGGACACTGGCCTTCCTGTGATGATCTAGATGGGCAACAGGTAGAACTAAGGGTCATGTATGCAGTGCACCACAGATTAATGCAAGGAGTAATCCACTCCAAATAGAAGACAAATCTTTGTGAAATTATTTGTATCAGAAATAGTTTTATTTTTAATGACAGTACCACAGCTGTCACAACACATCATTCTATTTCCTCATACAGAGCGCCTCGTGTTTCACACTGCCAACAAAGGCTCTAACTCACCTTTGCTTTTAAATTAACATCCATGTGTACCTATATCTTGGCATGAGCTCCCATATGCTCAGATTTATAGAAGGCATTAAAGGCAATCAGTCACACAATTGTGCTCAAGCACATAAAAAAACTCAGTGAAAGAGGAGTGTTTTTAAAGGGGTAGGAGAAACAAGACAATTTAAATAAACTAAGCAAAAAGTTACTTAAATGCCCCTCAGTACTAAAACTATTTACTTTATCTGAAAACAAAATAACATTTGGCAAATTACTCAAGTTCTTCAATGGATGCCTCTAATAATTGCCCTGTGGTCCCTGTGTGGCACAGAAAGCACAGCAGAGTATACCAATTTCCATAAGCTCATTTCTATAAAAATAGAAAAAAATTCCCAATTTTCAAGAAGGAAATGTACTATTCAAAATATGGCTTAAAAGGATATAATAGCTGATGCTAGGAAAGCCACATGCCCTAATGTACTTATTTCCCTGAGTAGTGCTTTCATACCCATGATACAAAATTTGATT
>JAOEHX010047858.1:0-14153 GCA_025448015.1 Bolborhynchus lineola | reverse complement strand
ATGATGCAAAATTTGATTTTAGCCTATACCTACCTTCTGTGGAAATAATGTACTCTGATCATTAACTTAGACCAGCCTGGCACCATTCATTTCTCCTGTAATTTATGGATGAAAAGTGTGTCAACATGGGCTTACCTGGAACACAACTCACCCCAAACTCAAATATTCCACAACAGTTTTTCACCAGTACCTAGTGAGGGTTTCACAATTCTGGTTTTTTCTTTTACACAATTTACTCAGCTGGGATCAGCCAAACATTTTGAATGGAATGCTGAAGAAAGGCGGCTCTGCTAGAACACTGCCCTTCTGTTCTCTTAGCTTTTCAAGCCATTTAATACCTGTGAGGGACGTGTATGGAAAGTATGGAAAGCACATGATTTGCCAAATATAATGCACAAAGCCTGAGATATAATTGGGGCCTTTAGAGTTCCTAGCTATTAACATAATGACTGCATTGCCCTTTTACACCAAGCTACAGGTGTAGCTTCAGTGTCTCTGTAGATGTATTCCTGAATATTAGAACGAACAGGCATAGGAAAGAAAAGCCAAGCTAACCGCAAGTACCCAAGGCGAGAAACAGGCTTGACTGTTTTCTGAGCAGTAGAATCTAATGTACCAGTTGGACAGGTTGTTCTGTACACCACCGACAGGACAGCAGAAATTGATTGTTTCTCTGATGTACAGATATAAACAGGATCTTTTGTTAGATAAATAAGATTTAAGTATAGCTGTTGGGCCCAACTCTGGAGCACCATCCACCTGCAGTGCAGGCTCACCATGATCCAAAAGAAGTTGTTTTTTAAGCTGAGAGTACAGCTCTTCTGATCTGTGAGCATGACTGACCTTCCTGGATAGTCTTTTACTGCACATTCAGACCCTCATGGACCACATAGGGGCTCCCAAACCCTCAATGAAGCCAGGAGAGAGCAGGCACCACTCACACAATCGCTACTCCAGCCGCTCACCGCACTCAGGGTTGTCTGCTCTGTAGGTTAATTGCACTGAAAAATGTTCTACAATAAAAAAATAAAACTTGGATTTCCCAAACCATTCAAGCCACTTAAGTGTTGGTAATTCCAATTTAAATTAATGGGAACTGTGCATCTTAATCCTCAGGAGATGACTTTGAGAACCTCAAAAGAAATCAATAAAGTCAAAACGCTCTTTCTGCAAAGCGTGAATAATTTTAAAGGACCAAAACAGTGAGAAGCTGTTAATAGTATATTCCGCATTTTTCATGTACCATACATTATCTTCCTGTAGGTACAACCAAGCCCTTTCCCAGCAGCATGCACCTCACTTCAAAAGAGGTGTCACACTCTCTAGAATAAGAGCCAAGAAGACTCTTTCACCTAATTACTGTGTGTAACTGCAGTTATATGTTAAAATAACCCAGCATGGTAGGGGCTTAACTGGATGTCTTGAGTCTCTACAGGGAAAACAGAAAACGAAAGGAACACTGATCATTTTCCTGTCTCCCCATCTTGAAGTCACCAAGGCATCAGACGAGAACAAAGCTCACCACGTAAAAACCTAAAGAGACAAATAAAGCTCCTACCTAGACCCTGAACAAAAGACCCAAGAGGAAGTGCTTTTGTTAACACAGCTTCCTCACATGGGCAGTAAGTCTAACACTTGTGTCACAGCTTAATTTCACACAAGCGCGTGAAGATTAAGTACACTGGGGAAGGGCAGTCCTGGGCAAAAGGTGAGAAGGGAGACGGGAAGCACTCGGAGGCAGTCCCAGACCTTACAGACAAGCTGTGTTGGGTTTCCAGCACAGTGTGCATGAGGGGACCCCTCAGACGTCGACTGCAGTGAAGAAACAAATGTGAGAGAGCTCAATGAAGTCCTAACTTCAATCAACACAAGGCCTGGGGTAGTAGTGTGAAACCTGGCACTTCAGTTACACATCATTGTCACTACGGGAGCTTCTAGCAGCAAAAGACATCCACAGAACTGCTAAACTAAGTGGAGTCTTTAATACCACACTTCTCCAATTGTTCTGGCAGCTCAGCTTTGCAGAAACTCTGAATTTGACGAAGAAAAATGGACTTCAAGTAGCTTTAAAAAGATAGAGCACCATTACACAATGTACACGGATGTAACCGCACCATTATCTAGTGTTCATGGACATATTTTAGATGCTAAAGAAGCTAAAGAGACTCCTTTGGCTTCAATACATTGATTTAAAATATACTTGTGAAGCGCAGAGAGGTCTTATCACATCACAGACGTTGGCCATAAGATACCAAGGGAACTGCAGCAGCTGTAACTGCTTTGCTCTCCCAGAAACGGAAACTGTTGCTCTGTCTAAAGACAGATGAGAAGCAGTATAGATTAATGATGCAGAACTAATTAAAGAGGTAAATAATTGTGGTGATGTACCCTGAACTAGAGAGACAGCAAATAATGCAGCAGGAAATAAGAAGAAATATGGGGGGTTGATTAATTAAACTCCATTTCTAAAGGCAGGTAAGACTATAAAATGCCAAGTATTATATTAATGCAGGGTAGAATTATTAGAAAAATAAATTACAGTTTCACATAAATTAGATTAGGAGTTTGTTTTCTGTATCCAATACTGTGGTATTTAATTGTTATAGCTTACTTTGGGCCGGGGAAAAGAAGTTGCCCATGACTAATGAGAAGATTTCAATGACACCCGACAGAAACGGGATGTCTGCCTTGAAGAAGGCAACTCAGTAGAATCTGTATTCAGGAAAGGGTTTCCCCAATCAAGGGAAGGATAGAAGAACCTCAAATCTCCTGTCCCCCTGCCCAGTCCCACACATACAAAAGCAGAGGAAACCAAAGGCCTTTACCACCAGATCCTCTTTGCACACAGGTAAGCAGGTTTGGCCAGCCACTATAAACCCAGGAATTTTCCTATCCTACATCAGAGCACCCAATAGTATAACTCAAGAATGTTAGTCTGTTGGTTAGAAATTTATTAATCTACTATTACATTAACCTTAGTGCTTAACATTACATCAATCCTAATTCAACAGCATTACCATAGCTACACTATTACATTTTAGCCTTGCAGGTGTCTTATCAAGATACCTGGTACCAAAACAATCCCAGTATTCATTCTATGTATGTTCCAGACAAAAAACCTAGCTACCATATCTACTTTATTAATGTAAGACCATGACCTCTATTCCTTAATTAACACAGAACCACAATACCATCTTCTGTGTCAAAAGCAAGCTATTGTGCATCATCTTTCCCATCGTCCAAACTCCAGTACAAAACAGCAAAGCTCCTAATTAGCTGCCCATTTAGGGAGATAGTTTCCTTCAATTCCCATTCCTGTATAACTAAGAACCATGTTTTCTCCAAGACCATTAAATCACAACAACATCCACGCCATGGAGAAAAAATTTAACAGAGCTTTGTCAAAGAGATGTGCTTTAAAAGTTAAAGTAATGAATACCTTTCAAAGAACCCTAACAAGGGTCTACAATCCCAAATAAGGCACCAGTCAAATGCATAATGCGTACATCCTTACTTATGTAATATAACCAAGATGAGACAAACTCTCTGAAAGCCCAAAGAGACTTCGGTGATTTAATCCCATTTAATTAAACTTCTGACTTTACACGGCTCAAGCCAAAAATTAGTATGAGCACTTATCTTGTGGTAAGGCCCCCTTTTCACACCGGATGCCACGGCAATACAGAACGGGCTGCACTTCACCCTTTCTTCTGAGTACAATTTAGAAAGCAGCAGTAAGAAATACACTAAAATACACAGTTTAAAATTGCCATCAGGACCAAAACTAACATCCTTGGCTTCAGGATGATTAAGTATTCCAATAGTTTCCAGCCTTTTTAACAAACCTTTTCCTTCAGGATTTTTGCCTTTGTATTCCTGTTGCTCTTCACTTGACATATTTCTCTGCTATGTTTCATCTCCTTGTGACTGTGAATCAGAATGTTCATTATCTGATGATTAAGTTGATAAACACTGATTCATTCTCTCTTACTTCATTAAGCTGGTCTGGTTTGCTCCTGATTTATTGCATGTCTGCCTTACAATTCACCTGCATCTTCTGGTCTCAGGCTTTTAAAAATGCTTTGTCAGAGTGCTGTATCTTGTGTTTGAGTTTTGCAGTTGAAATATGCCTTCAGTGTGTGGTGTGTGACATGACACGACTTTTAAACAGGACTAGAACAATTCATCCTCATTTGAGGAGAGGCCTAGGGTCTCAGTGAGCTAAATAATGTTGAAATAACACATTATGAGAAAAGGGTTTTAAAAATACTTTGTAGGGATGTGGAAGATTCAAGTTTCAGCAAGAATAAGTCCTACCTTCACATTTATGATCCAGATGCATCTCTTGGATGAAAAAATCAGGGGGAAAAAATGTTAGGAAGAATGACGGGAACAAGATTTGCCCCAAACTGGTAACTCAAACCCAAAGTATTATGATGACTACACTGAGGGAACTGCACATTAATATGTCCAAATATGTAAGGGGTTTCACTACAGAACTATTCGTATTACCCAAACAGTGGAGCTTATTTCCAGGATACACCACCCTGTGTCTGTGACTCAGAAACACAATTACAACAATCACAGTAAGATTAAAAATTCATTAACAGAAATATTTCTAAGTTAATTTCACTCCCCACATATAGTAGATGATGCTGCCATTTCTGTACTAATGAGAGCCAAACAAGTTACTTGTTATGAATGTTTTCCTTCAGAAATGAGTGTTCTGCCTTCTAATTGTACATGAATGGAACATGATTTTGTACAATATATTTGTTATTCAAAACCTAACTTCTATGTTACATCATTTGGGAAGTTGAAATAACACTGATAACTGACCAGGGGCTTAATTCCTACAGGTCTGCAGAAGGCAGAGTTATAGTAATTGTTTGTCTGTGTAAGCAAGAGCACACATTCAAACTGACCTACAAATTGCATTGCCAAGCCAAATGTTGACACAGGCTCATGGCATTTAAATAGCAATTCCAGGGGGAAAGTCAGAGTCTCATTGTTCAGAAGAACTGCAAAATTTCGCTTATTTTATTGCCTGCAATTACCCCAATTATCTTGCAATTTCACGGCCTACACAGGTTTTCAAAATGAGATAATACATTTATGCTGCAAAATAATTCTTGCAATAAAGAAACATCAGACTATTTTTACATTTTACTTCAGTTAACATGGTGGCAAATGTTCTGGTTGGTACTTCCTGCAACAGTCTTTATTAATCAAACAGTGTGGACAGTTGTGAGCTGTGAGCAGGAGTGTCCTTCTGAAAATCTGATGTCTGAATATAATTCACAAAATCAGTAAGAGAAAAGCAATACTTAAGAATGATTTTTATTGACTTACTCCTGGTTGGCACTGCTGATAAAAAGGACAGAATATAATCCTGGTATGACAACTGCAGTGCTCAGATTGGTATGTCCTTCCTCAGGGTTGCTGCTGTGGATTTGATCTGGCATAGCTGATAGCAGAATCAAAGCTTAAAATGGACAATTTTCCAGCAATAAGGATTACAAAACAAACTACTCTATAAAGCAGCAGGGAAAAAGGGAATAAAGATTGAAACAAGAGCAATAGAGGTCTCAGTGTATTCCAAGTATCAGCAAAGCAAATGCTTCCAATAGAAAGCTCAAATCAAGGAGCGTTATTTATCAGAGAACATCTCTTTGGCTTACCAGTATCTCCGCTAGTGTGCCTGACATGCATACTTACAGAGAAAGAAACACAATCTGGTTTGACATCAGAAACATGTCTCTTACTGTGCTCTCAGAAATGAGTGAAAACATCCCTCACATATACTGGGTGGAACTCCAGAATTTCTACTGATTTTTGTACCACCAGGCTTCACTCATCATTTCAGCCCTGTACTTTATCACTATCCCAGAAACTAACCCTAATCTCATGCTTTAGGTACCCTGTAAGATTTCTGTCTTAACCCTGCTCCCAATTCTTTTATCTGTCTCTTTTCCACCTTCCCAGCTACCTACATAATTCCATGTATAGTGTACACTTGTTCTGGAGACCAGTGAAGTCTTCAGACAAAAACATATCTGGATTCTACATCCAGCTTAGTCTTCGGCAGCCTATACCTGTAATAATAGTACTACCAAGTTTCCTGAAGATGAGGGAGGAAAATATAAAAAGTAAAAGATTACTGAACTAAAAGGTCCAGCACTCAGAGACGGCAGCCATCGTGGGGAAAATGCTGCAATTCATCAAGTCAGCCTTAGTGAAGTCTTAATAATGATCATTAATTAGAATAGCTCACTGGTCATTTAAAGTCCAGGCCCATCTTCAATAATATTTTCCTTACCTCTTTAACCTCAAATACATAAAACGGAATTTAAGTGAACTACTGTCCTTTTTCATGTACAACCAAAACTCCTGATGCTATTTTGAAGGCACACAACATTCTGCTGTCTCACTAAGTAGGTTAAGCACGGACAATGATCCCTCTGGACCGAATGCCTTTCCCCTGGCTTTATACATTCATATGTAACTAGAGTGCTCATTTCCAATCTTTTGTCCCTACGATGAAAATAACTATCTAGATGGTTGTTTGCAAGACTAAGTGCACTGCAGGTAGCAGAGCTTGTGCTGGTTTGTATTTCACTACTTATTTTCTTACAATTAATATTTGCTTCCAAGTTGCCTTGTTGGACAGCACGCTGCATGCCAAAATACATGACAGCATTAAAGCAAGTTTCATGGAGTTTTGTCAACATGAAGATTTACTGAACTGCACCCAGATGTGTTGGTGACCACAACATCCAACCTTTATCCATCCATAAAATCAGATATTTTCATGCGCTGTTTCGAAGCAAAACTGTCTTGGCTTTATGGAATTATTTAACCACAAGCCTTTTTATATGCATTTATGTTTTCATAATAGTACTTCCTAATAGCCACTTGTCTAGGACTTGAACATGTCTGACAAGTAAGACTTTATCATAGCTTATTTATAAGCACCTCACAGTTAAAATAGCTGTGATTTGAGATCTACTTACGTGACACCCCAGTGCAAGATATTTTAACTGAAATACAAAGGTGAAAAATTCTGCCACTATGATCAGCCTCAGGATTCTGACACACACAGAAGGCTTTGGAGGAACCTTCTAATTGCGAAACACAGCAGGCATCCTGCAGTATGAGAAAGGGAACAAACTTCCAATCTCCACGTTACAAAACATTAGGGCGCCAGTTATGTGTTACAGCTTGGCAACATCGTTCTGGAGAACAGATTCAAATATTGCTTTAGTCATGGTAATAAATTCATTAATTGCAGACAAAATCAATGGGAATGGCAGCACTTCTTTTCAAGATAAAGTCAAACAGACTCCTTGCCTTAGTCTTGCAGTTCCCTGTTATCCTCAGTCTTGTGGAATTATTTATGCCAGTTTAAAAATAATATTAAGTGCAGCAGAATGATAACACATAAATGAGGGTACAAAGTACAGGGCAGTACAGATCTGTTCCAAGCCATCAGAACTGTTCTACCTTCTATGGATGATAACTTCTTTTATGTGTCCTGATGGCAGGATCAGAATCAGACTATTAACTTCTGCCATCTGTGTGCAGCTTGTTCCTTATCTCAGAGTTTTGACTACAGACTGTAAACCTCTGACTCAGCAGCTAATACCTGCTTGATGGTGTTAGCAAAGAGGCTAATGCTTTTCTTTCTGAGTACATGCTATAGGGTCCAATTGCACCAAAAACCCTGCCAGACTAATGGCTTTCCTTTTCTAATACAGCGTAAGCCAATATTTTATGTATTTTCATGGACAGTATGCAAAGATAATTTAAACTACTCTAAGAAAGAGGTAAAAGTACTCTCATTGCCGCTTAGCACTGATCAGCTGAGGGGTCCCTCACGCAGCCTTCTTCCACAAATCCTTAAGAAACTTACACCCAAGCCTCAGGTTAAGTCAAAGAACTTTATTTTCCCCCACACAAAAAATACTCTTAATCCTTGAATCTTTTATGTTACAGTTCCTAAATCTGAGGCCTTCTGGGATTGTTTAATCTGAGAGTCAACAAGCTACCAAAGGAGTATCACACAGTCACTACATTGGATCATGCGCTAACACCATTTTAATAGCAGCCAAAAAAGCTCAAGCAGCTTTTCCAGCAAGTTTCAGGCAGAGCAGTTACTTGCTTCAGATGGAATTTCTTCTAAATGCTTTTCTGCATTTTGGCCTCAACTATCACATCCCAATGCACCATCTGTGGACCTCTCCCGTGTTTCTTTAATGTTGAGTCCTGTCAGAGTGGTTAAATAGAGCCTCAAGTGTTAACTGAATTCCCAGTCATCTGGACTGACTGACAGAAGACTGGAATTCATGGGAAAAATCCCAGCCTATGTTTCATAGGTCACCTGCATAGCCAGGACAAACTCTATACCTCAGCTTGGTTTTGGCAGCCTGATCCACATGTAAGAAGGTCTCAGGTCATGACCGGTACAACACCCAACTGGCAGAAGCTGTTATCAATCCCAAGGAAAAGCAACAAGCAGTAGAAATTCCATGAGCAGTTACCTGCCCTGTTGTTCCTAGCAAGACTGACCATCAGTCTTGGTAACCACACTGCTGTTTATAACACCACCAGGCAGGTCTGGGTGAGCTGGTCTGTCACCCTTGCCTTCACACCTCAGGAAGTCCAAGATGCATTCGACTCGCTCATAAAACCTGCTGCTTGACACATCTCCAGAAGACTGAAGCAGTGTAACTGATGCTTTCATTCAGCTTATGTTGATTGAAATCATAGTCAATTTCTAGCTTCTCCAAAATTAACCAGAATGGCAGGGTGGTATTTGTAACTAGAGAGTATTTAGCCTCTGCTTGTCTCAGTGTCTCCTTACTTCCTGAATGGTTTATATACTTAAAATTTAATTAAAACCAGTGGGGTTTTTTTTCTTGCAGATTACTACTTCAAAGGCAAGCAATACTCCAGTAACTTAGATGAGGTGGAACCAATGGGATCATTAAGAGAGGCAAAGGAAGCAGAACTTGGACCAATGTTAAAATTAGGCAAGGTTAATAAAATTCAGCTGTGACTTAGCCATCTATTCATGGAGCTGTGACAATGCACCATCTGATTTAGAGCTCAATGCTGCAAGGTTCTCTGTGTCAAAGTATATGAAGCCAGGGAGAAGTGAAAATATTCAGTACCTTAAACATATGCAGTCTGTCAGCACTGAGCTTTGCAGGCTTCTCTGGGACTAGGAAGGACCTCTAAGTTGCAAATAGATTTCCCCTTGATGGGGTTGAAATTATATTCATTCTATTTCCCCTTCCTTTCCCAGTTTACATAGCTCCCTCATAAGGAACCATACCAGCAATCCAATCCACAGTCTAGTGTAGGAACTCTTTTCACTTCTGCTATTTTGCTGACTATAGGAGCGTTTGGAATAACCCCAGCAGGTGAGTATCCAATTTCAGTAGCTAGAGGAGAAGCCATCATTTCAACAGGAGATGAAAAGGTTGCACCAAACTCTCCTTCCCCTGTCTCAAGTGATGTAAGCTTCCTAAGCATGTAAATGTTTGTCCTTAACCCAGGCAGAGCAAGCAGACATTTCCCAGACAATTCAATTTAAGTGTCAAATTAAGCAACCAACTCATTATGCTTATTTATCAGGATGTTAATGGTTCTCATGTGAAGACAATGCTGGAAATGGCTTCTCTCCACTGGCTGATTCCTGTGGCTCTGACTTTCACCACCAAAATCAACATGTGCCACTTCAACCTTTCATATTATCCGAAGGTCATGGTTCTGCAGTCAGAAAGAAGACAGCAGAAGGTATTTCTGAAAACCCTGTCTTATTTTCTATTGTGCTTTGCTACATCCTGCTGTTTCCTTCAAAGTGGTGAATCTAGTTGCATATGGAAGCTTCAGTGTGTTCAGGGTTCAGCTTATCTTCAACCTGGTCCAAGTTGACAACAGCTTGACATTAGAAGACATTTGTTTCTCTTGACTCTTCTTTTATCCTTCACATTGAAAACTTTAGGCAAAATGGGAAAGAAAAAAAAACCAAGAGAAAAACCTCCCTTTTGGCTTCAATTCCTCTGAACTTTTGTGAAGCACATAGCAGGAACAGTGGCCCACCTGAGAAAACAATAGATCAAACTCATCCATTTCCATGATGAATGGCCAATAACTGGAAAGTCAAACCCAGAGACTGTGCCAGCATTAAATCAGACCAAAGGACATTACAGGACTTGGGTCACACCATAAATCAGGGGCAAAAAAAACAACATTCTTTGCTCCACTTAGATCTGTATTTACATAGGAGCCAAGTTTTATAAAAGAGCTGACCTTGTCTTCTATCAAACTCAACTGTCTGCCCTTCTATCAATACATACAGAAGTTCAAAGCAGGGATTGATCTTCTGCAGTTTTGGGTATTACGCCAATCCAATTGGAACAGGGCAAAAAGTTATTTCTGCTATTTCTTCTTAAAACAAACATTCTTACATCATACAAAGAAATTCCCAACAATTAATAGCAGTCAATTTTCAGTCTTACAACTGAACTAGTGAATAAGGCAAACCAAACTCTGCTTAGGAAGCAATTAATAGGGCAGGTACAGTGTAGGAAATGAGTTGTTTGTCTTTCAATTAGAGGAGCTGTTATTTGAAGTTATCTTTCAGGTAAAGCCTTCTTACTTCTCAGGCTCAAATCTAAAGCCTGTTTTACTTCTGATTCTTTGAAGTGCAGATGATCTAGTCTAAAGTTTCCAAAAGTCCATTGTTGATGAATGTCTGACTCAAGGCACATTGACCAAGTCTTCAAATCTCTTAAAACAACTACAGACAAAGTTTAATGGTTTCACAAATTTACGACATCTCCAACTGTTTTACACCATCTACCTTCAGAGGATTCCTGGAACCACCGAGCCAGACAACTCACGTGAAACAGACAGAATATATGGCAGAAAGACTGAAGAGTAGTGATCCATTTGTCAGATTAAGGCTATTCCTACTCAGAGGACTGCCAAATATATTATTTCTGGGCCATCACCTCTGGGCCACTGTGATGCCCAGGCTTAAGGAAAGATTGGTTTTGAAATGCTTTGTCCTTTACATAGGAATTATTTAATCAGCAGCCACTCCCAGCCACATTGAGATCCAGTCACTGCCTAAAAATCAACCTGGCTTTTCATTTTCTGTTACATTAGTCTAAACGCTCCAAAAGCATCAGCAGAAAGTTCATAGGCAGGTGCCCTGTGGCACATATTTTTGGTACTACTCTGCTACTACCCCTTTTTCAGAAAAGAAGAATTGGTATTTTCTTTGTCACGACCGCAGCAGCCTGCTTCATTTCTTGACTGTCATTTAGAAACACCAAGCGGCCTGGATGACAAACGTTACAAGTCCCTGGCCAGCCTTTGACAGCAGTTTCATAATATTTTCCTCTTGAATCACACCTTCTGGCTAAAGGTGAATACTTTCTGTCATTTGTTCCACTGTTCTGATCCTGCTGCCAAGCCTGCCTTGTATTCTTTGTGTCTATTGCACATCTACATACAACAATGTAAAGACACAGCCCACCAGCAGAAAGGTGCTTTTAGAAACAACTTGTGCCCCCCTCCTCAAGATTTCCTAAAATACCCTTGTTTATACTCAACAGTGAAAACTCCTAAACCATAGCATAACAGATTGCAATTTAAAAGTCCTTGACAACTGTACTATGGTAACTATGCTTCTGAAGACAAAGTCTTACCAACAGTTTCAGCTCTAAGGGCCAACACACTGGAGAATCTTTAGTAGACCAGTCACCAAACTAATCACTATTGGAATTAGACTCTGTGTTCTAAGGAACAGCATTCAGATACCCAAATAGAAAGCAAGAGGAGGGAAGGGGCAGAAAGTTGAACAAGCTTGGGTTTAACCACAGTAAGGAGGACAACATTCAAAAAGGGAGTTTTAATCTAAACAGGGAAAGCCAATCTGTGTTTATGGCACATTTCCATATCCTCCAGAATGTTGTTAGAGCTTAATAAAAAATAGTCCACAGTACATAAAGACACTGTTGTATGATAAGTAGGAAGAGAAAGAAGGCATAATATTCCAGTTTCTATTACTGTTATTCTAGGAGGAATACTTTCACATGCAATTAACTATGACTGCAGTATACCAGAGACAAACAAAGGTAAATTGAAAAAATCCAATCAAATTAGAGAACCACAAAGGGCTCATTCACTGACCAATAAATAACACATAAAGCGCTTCTGGAGTAGGCTGATGAGCATTGCTGGTTATCAAATATTGAAGGGGATTCCTGGAATAACAATGGAGGAGAGATATTATACTCTGATTCATTAAGGAGTCACAGATGTGACAAGCCAGGGAGTAAGGGCAGCTTCATGGCACAGGCTGTGCTCAGTTCCAGGACCCACACTGAACAGGTTACTGCATATTAACTTCTCAGATGAATGGTAGCGATAAAATTGCACCTTTACCCTGCCTACTGCATTGTAGTACCAATCTCTGATGAATTCACAGCAGCCACCTCCACCACCTACTTTGATGTAAGTTCAAAGCAGCAAATTTGTGCTTTTCCCCACAACGCTTCTCATGCTAAGCAGGAGCTCCCAAAAATTGCTACAACATGCCACTGATGTACCTTCTTTCCTTTATTGTGATGCTTGTTAGAAGTTTTAGAATAGCTTGATGAGAATGCACAGGGACAATGCAGGCTTTATTATTCCACTGCTTGTAGAGTTCTTCCTGAGCATTCAGTGACTGAACTTTTCAGCATGAAAATTAACTATCCAGTATAATACATACTGCTTGATGAGGCTGTAATTTACCCCTACTCGTGTGACTAGTGGCCACACTTTCCCAATCTTATAAGGCCCTGTTCAGTCCTTTGCTTCTCCCTCAAATGGAATCAGCTGAACCTGACTGCTAGGTTCAGAGATTATTCAGGAAAATAGCACATATGCAATTAAACTGACAGCATAATCGCACAATCTTCAACTCTAGAATGGTGATTAAAATCAGCAAATTAAAAGCTGAAAAAGGAATATGTCATCTTTTGAAAATACCGTTTTATTGACCAAATGGGGTCGCCACAGTTACTAAAAACTATTCTCTTGCATTTTAGCAGGGCCCTTGTAAGGAAAAAGAAACAAAAATTAAGAAATCTCCTTTAAGTGATACAACAAAAGATCAGTTACTATGACCATGAATTCTGTCTGCCATGTATTTCATCTAGCAATACAAATAAACATGTAAGAGAACCTGAAAGGAAAATCTGATGGATTTACAATGCCTGTCTTTTCCAACTCATGACACACTTTATTCCTTTTAATTCCTTTTTTTTTTTTTTATTTCTCTCTTTCCCTAACAGGACAGCTCACTGTAAAACATTCAAACACTGTGCCAATACCCATGCATTAAAAACAATGAACACTGATGCTTATCAACCATCACAAAGATATGTGAAAACAGTGGGGTTTGTAATATATCATGAAGTAAGTGGATATTTTTTCCTCTTTCATTAATTATGGTGACAATTCTTCCTTTGTCACCAAAATATGTAGGAAAGATTGGTAGCTACTATAAATACACACCAAGCAGACTTTTAACTTATCTCTCTGAATACGCCCACTGGTATTCTTTGAATAAATCATGTCAGAAGTGGTTTCTCTCTCTTTTCACTATTCTTTAACAAGGAAATCTCCATGCATTTATTGTGTGGGCCACGAAGTAATAGAAATATTTTCTCCCTAGCAATGAATGTATAATGAATGTTTGGCAGTTGCATCAATTGTGTAGGTGGAAAATTAGAAGTAGAAAACCAGTCTTTGTAATCCTAGCTATCTTTCATATATGTGTATGCCCCCTTCAGAACACATATTGACATTTTCTCCTTGATGAAGGCATCAAAATTTTTGTTATCAATTTTTCTAAATTTATGATTTCATTCCCAGAATAGATTTTCCTACCTAGTCCGTATGTCTACACTGCATTCTAAATCTCAGCTATCCACCACAGAGCCTTACAGACAGTAAAGAGAAAAAGGGTGTTTCTGATCATAAGCTATCTAATCTTTTTTAGATGTCTTAGACAGGATGAGAAAGTTGGGGCTGTTCAGCCTGGAGAAGAGAAGGCTGCACAGAGACCTCATAGCAGCCTTCCAGTATCT